>JASPKP010005802.1:0-7500 GCA_030674155.1 Stramonita haemastoma | reverse complement strand
GCCGGAGTCCGAAAAATCCCTATGACTTTTATGAGATTCGAATCTGAGACCTTCAAGACGGGATAGCCTAGTGGTCAGAACATTGCGCTGGCAATTTAACGACCCGAGTTCAATTCCCGTTGGAGGGGATTTTTCCCTGGAGTTAACATCAGTGCTGACTCCACTCTCCCCAAAAGTCTTTCGGATGAGACTGGAAACCGAGGCCCCGTGTGCGAACGCACGCAGAACATCTTGCGCACTCGTTAAATCCTGTCCCGCTTTTTTGAACTTTTTACAAAAACATTTTTATTGAGGGAAAAGATTAAGCACAATGGTGGCTTGTTTTCATCCAGCCCTCTTCTTAAAAAAAAAGAAGAAAAAAGGGAATCATTCAACCAATCAATCAACCAATCGCATAATTCAAGTATAAAGCTATGAAAATCAAAATTTGGTGAATCAATCAACTAATCGTATGATTTAAGCATAAAGCTGTGACATATAAAAAAAAAATAGTGAGTCAATCAACCAACCGTTCTATTAAACATAAAGCTATGAAAGTCAAAAACAAGTGAATCAATCTGCCAACCATTCAGTTAAATATAAAGCTATAAAATGTCAGGGAATATCGTAAGAGTAGACCATTGTGTGCCGGTGGGAACAGATGACAATATTTACACAACTGCATACACACGGGGACTGGATGGAAAAAAAAACACATGAGTGCTTATCCCATTATCCTCGATATAAAAGAATAAAATAAATAAAAAGAAAAAGAACAAGGTCCGATATTCAAGGTGCTAACCACTGCGCCATGGCGACTGGTCAATCAGCACTTTTTTATACTAAGTGGTATTGGAGTCATCAACCAGCTGTATAACAAGGCCACCAGTACAGTGTACTACAGCAGCAACATTTAAGAGTGGTTTCGAACAACAGTTGGAGTAGGGCAGGGCTGTCTACTCTCACCCTCTCTTTTCAACATCTTCCTTGAGAGAATCATGGCTGATATACTGGAACACCATAAAGGATCAGTCAGCATTGGTGGCAGAACGATCACAAACCTCCGCTTCGCAGATGACATTGACGGACTAACAGGATCAGAACAAGAGCTTGCTAGCCTAACAGAACACCCGAATGAGGCCTCCAAAACATACGGCATGGAATTCAGTTCAGAGAAGACCAAACTGATGACCAATAACGCCAAGGGCATCAGCACTGATATCAGGGTGAATGACCAGAAGCTGGAAACAGTTCAAAGCTTTAAGTACTTGGGAGCCGTTGTATCAGACCAGGGGTCGAAGCCAGAGGTAGTATGCAGGATTGCACCGACAAAAACAGCACTGTCAAAACTGAACACTATCTGGAGAGATAAAAATATCTCACTCAACTCCAAGATCAGACTAATGCGCTACCTTGACATATCCACATTCCTGTATGCCTGTGAATCGTGAACCCTGACTGCAGATTTGGAGAGAAGGGTACAAGCGGTAGAGATGAGATGCTTCCGGAGACTCCTTGGTATCTCCTACAAATGCATAACAAAATTCAGCAAACCATTGGTCCCTACGAAAACCTTCTATCAATTGTAAAGAAGTGTAAACTTAAATGGTGCAGGCATGTCACAAGATCAAAAGGACTTGCAAAACCAATACTGCAATGCACTGTCCATGGAGAAAAAAAAGAGGCAGACCACGGAAGAGATGGGAGGACAACATCAGTGAATGGACAGGCCTAGAACTCAACAAAACCCTGAGAAAGGCAGAACAGAGAGAGGAATGGAGGGAACTGGTTGTCAAGTCTACGGGGGTGCCCCCACGGTCGCCAGACTACTATTATTTTATTTATTTATTATTTTATTTATTCTTTTATATCGAGGATAACAGAATAAGCAATCATGTGCTTTTTTTCATCCGGTCCCCGTGTGCATGCAGCTTTGTAAATATTGTCATCTGTTCCCACCGGCACACGATGGCCTACTCTTACGAAAAGCGGAACAGGATTTAACGTGTGCGCAAGATGTTCTGCGTGCGTTGGCACACGGGGCCTCGGTTTAGATAGAAAGAAAGAAAGAAAAGAAAGAAAGAAAGATAGATAGATAGATAGATAGATAGATAGATAGATAGATAGATAGATAGATAGATAGATAGATAGATAGATAGATAGATAGATAGATAGATAGATAGATAGATAGAACAGTTTTATCATTGCAAAATGTTAAATGCTGAAGAGTTGTGACAAAATGCATCAACACGTTTTGTCACAATTTAGAACTGAAGTCAGAAACTTGACGAAAATGTATGTGGAGGCTCTAAAATGCTGAGGTAGTACATGTAGATTATTGACCTTGTATTGAGGTGAACTGGGGTAGGCCTACTGTACTGAAGCCAAGGCGCGCAAACGGTCTCCCATCCAACTGGTAACCACACTCGACGCTGCTTAACTTGACCGGGGGAAAGCGAGCGCTCTGACCACTGAGCTATCCCGCCCCCCTTTGCCTTTACCTTTGCTTTTTGACATCAGGGAGATAACGCCGTATGTCACACTTTGTGACCAAGGCGCCACGACTGCTCCCCCCAAAAAAAACACACAAAAACAACAACAAACAAAACAAAACAAAACAAAACAACCCCCCCCAAAACCAAACAACAACAACAAACACAACAGACCAAAGCAAACCAAACCAACCCCAAACACACATACACACACACACATACACACACACGCACGCACGCACACAGACACAGACACACACACACACACACACACACCACACACACACACACACACACACACACACACACACACACACACACACACACACACACACACACACCAAAACACACACACACACAACACACACACACACACACACAACAAAACAAACAAACAAACAAACAACAACAACAACAACAAAAGCGTTCCACCCCTACCCCCTTCCTGGCTGATAAAGCTTTAACAGCAAAAATAAATTGGGTTCATTGTTTTCCCTCCGCTAAAAATCGCAATAATAATAATAGTTTACAATGTACCTGTGTTTGTCGCAGCTCTGCAACCTGGAAGTGGAATTGATGTCATGATGATTATCAAGGCAGTTGGGAATTGATTTTACTTCTTGGTTAAATATAGGTCTATGTCTGAGCCCAGTCCTCTTCCCACTATCACCTTGTGAACTGGCTTGAAAGCTTACTATGATAAACAAACCCGTTGACATTGTCATTGTCTCTCTACCAAAACGGGGTTATTATGACCCGAAAACACTCTGTTGAACAAATCGATCTCCTTTTTCAACGCAGTTCACTTTTAGTTTCTACTTTGCATACGAAAGGGATTACTCTCATCAAACAGATAGCTCCGTAAAGGTTTATCAAACATAAAGAAAACTGAAACCGAAACTAACATTCCCTTAATTTACAATGAAATCTTGGGTTGGTTTACTTGATGTTCAATCCAATCGCCCCCCCCCCCCCTCTCCCCGCCCCACAAGAAAGGTGTGGTAAGTTTCTAAGAACTGTAGACTTATCACCAACATTATTTCAGAATGATCAGTATCACTTCGGAGATAGTGTGAATGGGAACGCTGGCAAAACGGTAAAGCTTTTTATATTATCGTTATTCTTATTGTTAGTATTATCATTATACTGTTTTTACCCATCAGCCTGTACCGTGTTTAGGAATTCAGGTTATTTTATCAGCTTGTGAAAAATAACAACAGCAGCAACAATAACAGCTTTTCCTTCCCGATTTCTAGTTATTTTCATATTGTACATTTACAAAGTATTATCAAACACTAACTGAAACATATCAGCTGGATCAACAAAATTATCTTTCTTGGAAAAATGAGTATTAGTAAAACTAAAAAGACCAAAGCTACGCTACAATACCAGGTGGTTTTTGAACAAGAAGCACAGCTGAGAAAATTACTGTCAACCTAGTTATCCGTAACAATGACAACATGTCAATAGTGTAAAATCTAGCAGAAAAGTTTTAAACTTTTAATTAACAAAAACAAAACAAAACAAAACAAACAAACACACACCACACACACACACACACACACACACACACACACACACACACACACACACACACACACACACACACACACACACACACATTCTTTGAGCACTGTAGCATTCTCTATATTTTCACGTATGTATGTATGTATGTATGTATGTATGTATGTATGTATGTATGTATGTATGTATGTATGTATGTATGTATGTATGTATGTATGTATGTATATTTATTTATTTATTTATTTATTTCTTCTTTTATGTCGAGGATAATGGGATAAGCAATGACTTTTTACATCCAGTCACCGTGTGTACGCAGTTTTGTAAATCTTGTCATCTGTTCCAACCGGCACACGATGGCCTACTCTTACGAAAAGCGGAACAAGATTTAACGTGTGCGCAAGATGTTCTGCATGTGCTCACATACAGGACCTCGGTTTATTAGTCTCATCCAAAGACTTTTGGGGAGAGTGGAGTCAGCACTGATGTTAACTCCAGGGGAAAAATCCCCTCGAATCGAACCTGGGCCGTCAAATTGCCAGCCCAATGTTCTGACCACTAGTCTATCCCGTCCTCAATGTATGTATGTATGTATGTATGTATGTATGTATGTATGTATGTATGTATGTATGTATGTATGTATGTATGTATGTATGTATGTATGTATGTATGTATGTATGTATGTATGTTTGCAGATATGTATGTATGCATGAATCATGTTTTGTATGCAAGTATGAGCTTATGTGTGTAGCAAAAGGTATTATGTGAGTATACATGTATGTATATGTGGGGGGTGTATGAATTGACTGATGGGTGGATAGATGGATGGATGCAATGATGCAGGCAGTATGTGCATTAATCGTTCACTGGAACACTCATTCGGAAGGCGGAGGACAGGGCTGGATGGCGACGGCTGGCTGCAGAATCGTCTCTCATGTCTCCTCCACGACCATCCCGGTCATGAGAAAAGAATAAGAAGAAGGAACAGTTTTTGTGATCTGAAGAAAAAAATAAAAGAAAAAAAAAGGAAGCTAAGGGAAAGGAGAAAGAGAAAGGAAAGGTGTGGCATGAAGTAAAGATGTACAAGTGTACAATTTTTTTAAATAATTAAATTCAAGGGTAACCTTTCCATTGTGTATTTTGAAAGTCTCTATGAAGTGTCATCATACATGCCTCCCCTTTGATGAATGAAGTTTTTAGAAAAGTCTAGGTCCTTCATGATAAGTCATATTGATTTTTAATTTTTTTTTTTACAAGATATAGCACTATATAAATTCCATCTATGATGATGATGATGATGATGATGATGAGTCATATTTCTGCATTCCTTGGTTAATTTAGTTGCTCGCCTTTGGAATCTCTCAACACTACGCATGCCACCCAATAAGGGAATGCACACAGAGATTTGATTTGATTTGATTTGATTTGATTTGATTCTCTTATATCGAGGATAATGGGATAAGCACTCGTGTGCTTTTTTACATCCAGTCCCCGTGTGTATGCAGTTTTGTAATTGTCATCTGTTCCCACCGGCACACGATGGCCTACTCTTACGAAAAGCGGAACAGGATTTAACGTGTGCGCAAGATGTTCTGCGTGCGTTCACACACGGGGCCTCGGTTTAAAGTCTCATTCGAAGGACTTTTGGGGAGAGTGGAGTCAGCACTGATGTTAACTCCAGGAGAAAAATCTCCTCGACCGGACTCGAACCCGGGTCTTCAAATTGCAAGCGCAATGTTCTGACCACTAGGCTATCGTCCCCCCCCCCCCTCCAAGAGAGAGAGAGAGAGAGAGAGAGAGAGAGAGAGAGAGAGAGAGAGAGGAGAGAGAGAGAGAGAGAGAGAGAGAGACAGACAGACAGACAGACAGACAGATAGACAGACAGACAGACAGACAGTTGTCAACAACAATCTCTAGATACTGGACATGGGGACTGACGGTGTTGCCTCACTACACCACAAGTTATTGTTACCGGGAGAGTTTATGGGTTGGCTTTTATCAGCTTTGAGTTGCAGCTTGCTCTGAATCATCCCAGTTTTGAGTATTTTGAAGACAGTAGTGCCTGTCTAGAATGGAAGCAGATTTTCAGGAGTACAATACCATAAATACAACACATCACACTACAATACAACACAATACAACACAAAAATACTTAATATTATTTATTTATTTATTTTTATATCGATGATAATGAAAAAGCACTCATGTGCTTTTTTTTTTCATCCAGTCCCCGTGTGTATGCAGTTTTTGTACATAATGTCATCTGTTCCCACCGGCACACAATGGCCTACTCTTACGAAAAGCGGAACAGGATTTAACGTGTGCGCAAGATATTTTGCATGCGTTCCCACACACGGGGCCTCGGTTTACAGTCTCATCCCAGCCCAGCCTCCCAGCCTGTCAACAGATATTGAGTGTAATGAACTGTATGGAATTTCAGTATGCAAGGTCACCACCACCCTAACATCTAAAAGAATATGACTGTTATTCCGTTAAAATCGAACCAACTAACCGCCCCCCCCCCCCCCCCCCCTCTTGACATATAAAACACAACCGTACCCGAAATAAAAAAGTTGCTCTCTCCCCCCCCCCCCGTACGGTTTTCGGGTACGGTTGTGTTTTTTGAGAGAGAGAGAGAGAGTGTGTGTGTGTGTGTGTGAGTGTGTGGTTTGTCTTTTTTTCTTCTTTTTTTTTACGTGTGCGCAAGACACACGTAAGACTCCCCCTTTCCCTGCACTGCCCCAGATATTTGTCGCCTCGTCTTTGAGCCCTGGCCTTTTACTCATGAGACACAACTCGGCTGTCACGCATGCGCTCGAGTTACTTCCCCTGAAGTCGATCTTCACAGTGGAAGTTCGCTGACAAACACGTTCTATTTTTAAAGTAAAACACAAAACATAAGGGTCACAGGGTTTGTGCGAATTTACCAATCTTATTTGACAGAAATACGCGAGTATTTACAACCATGGTGTAAACGGAATACGAGTTTCTCTTTGGTAAGTGTGTTAATCTACGGTAACTTTTTATTTTGGCTATTTTCGGAAAAAGACCGAATTATTGGGCCTACGAGAATGGTGTCAGCATTTGTTATGACGTATCAGCTGTAAGTTATCCGCTGATCCCAGAGGGAAGAGAAAACATTTGAAATTAGGAGTGTGGGGTTTGTTGATGAAAATCAGCTCTGTGTGTGTGCATTTTTTCGGAAACATTGGCAATCTCGAATGAAATTTTGTATTTTTTATATGATTGGGAGAGAAAATCTGTAGCCTTCCCGGTGGTGGGGTACCAACCATTGTTTGCCTCTGTTATTGTGCTTTTGCGATTCGCAGGATCATGATCACAGCTTAGACTTAGAGACTCAGACACCTGTAGAGACTTCAGACAACGTGATTTTTCAGTGTTCATTTGGTGTGGACACACATCAGCTCCTTCAGGAAAATTTAGTGAAGATTTGGTTGAACATCTTGTGTTATTCAATAAAGACACTTTAGACACAAAGACAGGAAGG
>JASPKP010005801.1:12500-15249 GCA_030674155.1 Stramonita haemastoma | reverse complement strand
ACATCTCTCCTAAGATTAAATCCCAAGTTTGCCCCATATGCACAAGCTATTTCCCTTCTGTTAAAACTGGCCTGGGACCGCTTCCCTGAACCACCCCCTTTTGGGTCTGCGAAGGCTTAACACCTTAAATCAAAGCTTTCACAGAAAAAAGGAAAAAAATAATTCAACCCCAAAAAAACTACCCCTCCCCCTCCCCCTGGAAAAGTTTTCGATACGCATATGGAAATGAGTGTCCGGTGAAAAAAAAAGAAAAAAAACTGCATCGTGTTTATGTAGGATTCTAAAGTATGCAACATTAACCTCATTTTTTGCATATGCATGCTTTTGATTTGTCTTTATGGGTTTTTTATTCGGTAATTTTTTTCATCGGGACCTAAAATTTTCTTCCAAAAGAAGCTTTGAATTGCAATATTTATATTTGTTAATTGTATTGTAAAATTTTTTGTAGTTTTTTCGTACTGTAAAAACTTTAAATCTCAGCAGATTTCTCTGCCTGATATTTTGGAAAACTCCTCTCCCGAAATTGTTGCCACAAGAGGGGGGCCACCTTTTACTTGTAATTTTCCCTCTTTCTGACGTGCATAGCTTAGGAAACAAAAGCTTTAAATATTAAACACACGGAAAAAAAAAAAAAAAGGTATTTTTACTACATAGGGTAGTTTAAAAAAGAAATCCTTTTCGGTTAAAATATTATTTCTGTCTCTGAAAGCGCAGGCATGTGGGATGTTACTATTTTCAAGATTTGTTTCAATTAAAATCCAACACCCGATTCAACCCTCAGGGGGACAAAGGCAGAAGATTGGAATTTAAAAAGCTGTGAAAACTCTTTGAAATTTTGGCAGTGTTTTTTTAGTTTTAAAGCCCAAGCAGCTTTGAATCGATGAAAGAATTTCAGGGATGCCCTAGACTACTTGAAGAATTGTTTTCATTCTGAGGAGGTAGAGTATCGCATCCTGTTATAATTGTACCACGCGCCACTTTCAGATGAGGCACATTTCTCTGCATGAAACGGGGGCCGCTATTGCTGGATGAACAATGGCGCCACAAGAGCAGAGCCACTCATTATCAGTATTTAAAAACACATCTAGATGTTAGCCGTGCATAGCTTTTAGAAATATAATCGGTTATATCAAATTCGAATTCTTTATATTCTGTCATCCCTTTAGAGACATGGAGGATCTTTTACATAACATCAAAGAACAAAATTATAACTGAACAACATACATGCACCATGTCACTAAATATTTGAACAATTACTATAGAACAAAAAAATTGGTCTGTTTACACATATTAAATTCTTTGAACAAAGTTTACATGTTGTTTCTGATAATATCAATCATTTTAACAACATTGAGCACAGAGACTTCTTATTTGGTGAAGAGAAGAGTTGTTCATACTTCAAAGTGTTTGAATGGTTATACATGACTGCAAAGAAGTTTTGTGCCAGTTAGACGTGAGAGCCTGAAGGATCTAGTGAGGACTCAGTTAAAACAGTGTTCATTCCATCTCTGACAGTGTCAGGCATGTCTGATGTTATTCCATTCCAGATTTTGCTTAAAAGTTAAAATCAGATAAACGATTTTACATTTGAGACAGTGACAACAACGGAAGACTGGAGTATAAAAAGAACTGTGAAAAATCATTTCATTGTCGGCAGTGATTTAAACAAAAAAGTTTATAGTTCCAAGATTGCCTGTAATCGAAAAAATGTCATGAATATTCTGCACAGCTGAAATAATTATTTTCTTTTTACAAAACGAAGTAATGACTATTCTGATTTTGCCATTTTAAAAAGCGAGTGAAAGAATGGTATCCTGCCAGGTCTGAAATTGCATTTAAATGGACTGAGTGGGAAAAAAATGTAAGAAATTTCACAATTTGTTGAATATTTAGGATACGCAATTTTTTTTTCAGACCCCTTAAGGAAAGTTAATCCCAGAACCAGTTGGTGCAAAGCTTGGATTTTATCTCCTTGTCAATCTTGATGTATGCTGCATCATGTGAAATCACTCTGTTTGCCCCATTTGAAAAGGGATTTAACCTCATCGCTTCGTGAAAATGATGAAATCGACAACAACAACAATGACAACAACAACAACAACAACATGATCAACAAGTATAATTGAAGATAGTGATAAACCCGAGGGTACATGAGGAACCTGGGTATGGCTGGAGTGGAGAGACCAGAATGAAGGCGTGAGAACAGCAGGACGAAAACATTAGAGAGGATGAAGCATCCCAATACACCCCTTGCCTCCGGATAAAAACAATAACAACAACAACAACAGCAACAACAACAGCAAACATTACCCCTCCCACCCACCCCAAAACCAACCAAAAAACCCCCCAACAAACAATCCCAATCACAATGTTTATCTTCTCCTCCCCCCCCCCCCCTATGACAGGTTTCAGTTATGCTTTGAGCACACAATTCCTGATTGCATCATTATTATTGTTGTTATTATTGTTGTTATTACTATCATATCATCATCATCATCATCATCATCATCATCATCATCATCATCATCATCATCATCATCATCATCATCATCATCATCATCATTTTATAGCATTATAATTATTATTTGCTATTCAAGCAGTACAAACCGTGAGAGGCCAAACAGGGTCTTTAATATAACAACAACAACAACGACACAGAAAATCCAATCCTGTTTCACAAAACATCCATACCTCTGTTACTGGGTGACCTGTTGGTTTAACTGCCACACACACGCAAAAACAAAAAACA
>JASPKP010005801.1:0-2500 GCA_030674155.1 Stramonita haemastoma | reverse complement strand
CAACCCCTAACCCCCCCCCCACCCACCGCCCCTCCCACCACCTCCCACCCCTCACCCCCCTCCCCACCACACCTAATCTCATCAACCCACACCCACCCATCACCCCCCCCCAAAACCTAAAAGCAACCAACCCCACCACCACCACTACCAAAACCCAACCCCAAACCCTACCCAACCCCCCAAAAAACCCCAACCCCCCAACGACCCCGGGAACACAAAACCCCAGCGGAGCCAACCAAAAACCCCCTCCCACCCACCCCGGGTTTAAAAACAAACAAAAGGGGGGAAAAAACCTTTCCCCCGGGGGCCAAAAAACAGGAAAATTTTTATATTCATTCCCTTTTTATTTTTGTTTTGTTTTTTTTTTCACAAATTAAAAAAGAAACCCCAACCACCCAAAGGGGGGGAATTCGGAAAAGGGGAAAAATTTGGGGAAAGGGAAGGCAGGAGTATGGGGTAAGGGAAAGGGGGAAAGCCGACCCAAAGGGGGGAAAAAGAAAGGGGGAGAAAGGGAAAAAAAAAGGGTGAAGCAGAAAAAGAAAAAAGGAAAAGAAAGAAGGAAGAAAAAAAAAAAAGAAGAAAAAAAGAAGGAAAAATAAATTATTTAGAATTTAAAAAAAATATAAGAAAAAAAAAAAGAGAAAAAAAAAAGGTAAAAAAAAGAAATGGAAGAAAAAGAGAAGAAAAAGGATAAGGAAAAAGGGAAAAAGGAAAAAAATTTAAAAAAAAAAAGGGGGGAAAGGGGAGGGGAAAATTAGGGGAAAAACACATTAAAGGGGGAAGAAAAGGAGAGAAAGAGAGGCAGAAGATGAAAGAGGGGGAAAGAAGGAAAGAAAGGGAGAAGAAAATAAAAGGAAAGAAAAAAAAAAAAAGAAAAAAAAGAAAAAAATTGGAAAAAATAAAAAATCAACGAAAAGAAAAAGGGAAAAAAAAACAGAAAAAAAGAAGATTAAACTTAAAAAAAACCTAAAAAAAAGTGGGGAAACCAAACCAAAAAAAACGGGGGCAACCAAAAAAAAAAAAAAAAAAAAAACAAAAACACCAAAAAAAAAAAAAAGAAAAACCAAAAAAAAAAAAAAAAATTTTTTTGGGAACCCGGGAAAAAAGAAAAAAAAAAACCCAAAAAAGGGAAAAAACCAAATGAATTTACAAAAAAAAAAAGGAAATTAACATAAAAACCAAACTCCCCTCACCAAACCCAAACCCCAAAAAAAAAGACCCAATAAACCAACCCCCCCCCCCCCACCCCCCAAACAAACCCCACCAAACAACAACAACACCCAAAAAAACCCAAATTTAAAACAAACAAAAAACCAAAAACCAAAAATAAAAAACCAAAACACCACCCCAAAACCCCCCCCCCACCCCAAAACCAAAGAGAACCCCCGGACAAAAACCCCCCTAAACCCCCCAAACCCCCCCCATTCCAAACAAAAACCAAAAAAACCCCCAAAAATTATAAATAACACCCACCCAACAAACACCAACAAACCACAATTAAAAATAAAAAACCAAAAAAAAAAAAAAAAAAACCTCAAAACAAACAAAAAAGGAAAAAAATAAAAAAACCCAAAAACAAAACAACAAACCAAAAACAAAACCAAAATAAAAAAAAATCAAAAAAAAAAAAACCCAAAAAAAAAAAACCCAAATAAATCAATCCCCAAAAAAAAAAACCCTCAATTCCATTACCCCCCAATGGCCAAAAGCCAACATAACAAAAAAAACCCAAAATAACCCAAACAACCCAAAACCCCCCCGGAATCCCCCCAAAAAAACAACAAAAAAACGAAAGGGAGCAACAACAAACCAAAAACAACAACCAAAAAACAGGGAAAAAAAAGAAAAATATTACCAAAACAAAAAAACGCACCCAGAAAAAGACACGCCAAAAAAGAACCAAAGAAAACAACCCCACCCAAAATGTAATGGTTTTATTGTTTGGATTTGCCCGAAAAAGCATTTGACCCTTTTTTTCCCAAAAAAATGGTACAAATTTCGGGAAGTGTGGGGTGCATGTTAAAATTGCAACAAACAGGAAGAAGCAGAGAAAGACGCTGGAAGAAAACAAATGCCCCTAAAAACCCCCCCCCTTACCCCGGCCGCCCCAAAACCCGGTTTAAAAAAGAATCATAAAAGAAAACAAAAAAAACAAAAAAACACAAAAAAACAGCAACGCACACCACAAATCCAAACCAAAAAACAACCTCAAATTTAACTCCAAACCCTACAAAACATCCCCCAAACAAAACCCAAAAAGGAACACAACCACACAAAACCAAAACCGAACAACCCCCACACAACACCACACCCTTTTAACCCGAGAAAAAAAACCAAACCCTAAACAAACCCCAACCAATCAAAAACCCACACACCCAAACACAAACCCAACAAAACAAACTAAACCACCCAACCCCAAAACTCCCTTCAAACAACACAAAAAACCCCAAAACCCCAAAACCAACACACCCCCCAAAACCCCAAAACAAAAACAACAAAA
>JASPKP010005800.1:10000-12500 GCA_030674155.1 Stramonita haemastoma | reverse complement strand
AAGAGGTTGTGGGTTCGGTTCCAATCTTTTTATTTTATCTCTCTCCCCACCCACCTCCTTCCTCCATTCCTTGGCTACAGATCCAAGGTTTACCAATGCTGGTGAAACTTTTGCATAAATGCAATATTTTTTGTCCACTACCAAAGTAGCCGCATTCCAACTTCAGGGATGTTATCTAAAATTGATAGAAATGAGCACGTGTTTCTGAAAAAAAAGGTCACCTGTTCCTACCGGCACACCATGGCCTACTCTTAAAAAAAGCAGAACGAGTTTTAACGTGTGGGTATACGATGCTCTGCGTGTGTTCACATACGAGGCCTAGGTTTAATCTCATTTGAAGGGTGTGTCCTCTCAGGCCATGGACACACTGACAGGTCTTGAGAGCCTTGAAGGCAGGCAAGGCACCAAAGTTCTGACACAAGCTGCTACGTTCAAGAGGCTGAAGAACCATCCAAAGCACAAGAGAATGTCATAACCACAAATTGCAGGCTTTAACACAGCAGCTTTGTGCACAGTGAGAGAAGACATGAGAGGCTGGGTCCTGAACTGATGCAACAAGGGAACAAGGAAATATCAACCCACTCCACAGTACCAGCAGTGAAGGGAGAGCAATTACCAGAAATCAGGAACACATTTCCTGGTATCTTTCCCCCAACATCCAGCGCATGTGAGAAAATACTTATGTTATAATACATGGAAGAAACCTATGCAAGAGCGCTCTGGACACATGTATTCACAGATGCATCAGCAGAGGACACTACCAGAAACGGAGGCAGTGGAATCTTCATTATATCAAAAGATGGCACAGAAATCCGCCAACCAATACCAACTGGAAAGTTCTCAACAAATTTCAGGGCTGAAACAGATGTACTGCAGCCAATACACTCTGCACCAGCAGAGAGGCAATTCACCCTAAAGTTGTCCTTTCTTAGATGCGGTCTCTTTGCTTCAGACTATTGGAAACCCACAGAGGAAGGAACTTAACGCCCTTGCCTCCGCTCTTGTTGTCCTGCAGCAGCCCACTGAGCACACAGTCATCCAGTGGGTTCCTTCACACTGCAGCATCCATGAAAACAAGGAAAGTGACCTACTGGAACAGGAAGTAACGTATAAAAAAGCAAAGGCAATAGTGAAGGAAAAGCAAAAGAGAAGATGGCTTCAGCAGCACCCTAGTTTCAACAGTAAGGATGACTGCTACCTCCTGGCCCAGAGAAGACCAAGTGACCATTGTGAGGCTGAGAACCAGACACTGCAGACTCAGACATCACATGTTCACCAAGTTCCACATTGGAGATTCTGAGGTGTGCCCCTGTGGCACTTCTCCCATGACAGTGAAATACTTCCTCCTGACCTGCCCAACACACACAACCTGAGGGTCAATATCAGGCCTACTGACCTGCCGATGAGGGACAAACCCTTTGGACTCCTGGAGGGCCTTCAGTGCTCACCAACATTTGTCAGTGGCTCCTGATTGCTGTCTAAGCGTTCAACAACAAAGAAGAAGAATCCAAAAGACTTTCGGACGAGTGGAGTCTGTACTAATGGGGAAAAAATCATCTCCCCCCTCTGTCTCCAATCAAACGGGTGCCTCGATAGTGATTCTCTTTCTTTCTGTCTTTTCCTTTCCTTCCTATCTCCTCTTTTGCTTATTTCTTTCCTTCCAAATCAAATTTTCTGCCTTTTGTTTTCGAGTAATTCTTTAAAACTATGTTCTTTCGATACCTTATATGACAGTGTGTTTGTATTGTTCTGTTCTGGTGACCAGGTAGTGATATTGTAAACACTGGCATGAGCTCAGGATGTCCATTCTGCA
This sequence comes from Stramonita haemastoma, assembly GCA_030674155.1. Classification (NCBI taxonomy): domain Eukaryota; kingdom Metazoa; phylum Mollusca; class Gastropoda; order Neogastropoda; family Muricidae; genus Stramonita; species Stramonita haemastoma. The sequence goes on along the minus strand of JASPKP010005800.1, from coordinate 10,687 downwards.
GTGTTATTTGTCCATATGACATTTTTCTTATGTATTGTTTTGTACTCTGAATATTCATTATCATTTTGTACGCTTTATTTTTAAACCTGAGGATTAAAATAAAACCTAAGCGGAATGGCTGGTGTCCTCAGTCTGGCATGGTTTTATTGGCTTTAAGGAATAAAATCATGGAGGAGGCACTTTGCCATTTTGAGATATTTTTTGGTGTGTGCTCAGATTGACCGTTTTAGCTGTTTAAAAGGATTATATTGTGTTGATGCTGAACTTGAGGTCAATGTTATTAGAGCTGCTGAAACTGAATAAGGAGACAGCCATGATCTGGCATGGCCTTCGTGGCCAGTGAGGCTTTACACAACATCAATTTTTCTCTCAGTCTTCGGATAAAGCTCCGCGGTTTATGAATGGTGACATTTCGCATATGCGATTATGTTTTTGCCCTCCGTGAAGGTAGCCGCATTCCTACTTCAAAATGTATGCTGGATAGGTTTGTGTTTCCGTAAACCGCCGACCGAAAGCTGACATGAATTACGGGATCTTTAACGTGCACATTTCACAGCGCATAAATCCAACATCACTCTGTCAAGACTGCTATATTTAGCGCGCCCCTTCCTTTTACCTTGTCCAAGTGTGGTCGGTTTGTGCTATAAATAGCACCAGATCCCCCCCCCCCCCACCCCCCATTTGGGC
>JASPKP010005800.1:0-2500 GCA_030674155.1 Stramonita haemastoma | reverse complement strand
TGTGTGTGTGTGTTGATATAAAAACGATGTGCTGTGCTGTTTTAACAATAGTTTCAGTTACGTTTTTGACCGGGTTCGTGCAATTGAATACTTTAATCCAGTTAACGACCAAAAAATAATCCCATTTAGGAACCCAACAGGCAGAACGACAGAGAGAGGGAGAGAGAGGGAGAGGAGAGAGAGAGAGCAGGAGAGAGAGAGATGAGAGAGGAGGAGAGAGAGAGAGGAGAGAGAGAGAGAGAAGAAGAGAGAGGAGAGAGAGGAGGAGAAGAGACAGAGGGAGGGGGGTGGACAGGTGTGAGAGTGTGGAAGACAGAGAGAGAAAAGAGGGGAGGGAGGAGGGAGAAAGGGAGGGAGGAAGGAAGGGAGAGAGAGAGAGAGAGAGAGGAGAGAGAGAGAGGAGGGAGAGAGAGGAGAGAGATGAGGATGATGAGAGGTAGAGAGAGGAGGAGAGGAGAGGGGAGGAGAGAGAGAGAGAGAGAGATTGTGTGTGTGTATGTGTGTGTGTGTGCTGTGTGGTGTGTGTGTGTGTTGTGTGCGTGCGTGCGTGCATGTGTGTTGGCGTGTGTGCGTTTGTGTATTTGTGTGTGTGTGAATGACAGAGATGGAATGGAAAACAGACAAATCGACAGACAGACAGCCACACAGACAGACAGACAGAAAACAAAAAACCAGACAAAAAACAGACCAAACAAGAGCAGATAAACGAAAATGGACGGCGAAGATTTATATCGTTCACTTATATTTCTGGCACCAGACGATTAGAACGCGATTACGGTAAGAACATAATATCCCCCCCCCATTTTGCTGGAGGAAAAAAAAAAACAACAACGAAAGAGATCTCATAGTTACTTCTAATAACACCCTGGCTAAGATTTATTATCGTTCACTTATATTTCTGGCACCAGACGATAGAACGCGATTACGGTAAGAAACATAATATCCCCCCCCCCATTTTGCTGGAGGAAAAAAAAACAACAACAGAAAGAGATCTTCTCATAGTTAATTTCTATAACACCCTGGCTAACTTTGATCGCATCGTGTGGAAAAATGATATAAAATCACATGTAACACGAACATGACACAGCCAATACAAAACAGACCAACTACAAAACAGACAACCAGTCAAATAAGCCGGGGGGGGGTGGATTAAAAAAATCGAATTATTCCTCAATTTAGACACGGTATCTACCATATCTTCTAAAAGAAGCACAATAATTACTTCTATCAAGTGGGCGGCAAGCTCAGTGATCAGAGCGCTCGCTCCCCCCCCCCCCCCCCCCCCCCCCCACCCCCCCCCCCCCCCCCCCCCCCCCCCCCCCCCCCCCCAGTCAAGTTAAGCAGCGTCGAGCCGTGGTTACCAGTTGGATGGGTGACCGTTTGCGCGCCTTGGCTACAGTATAGCTACCCCCCCAGTTTCACCCAGCTGTAAATGGATACCTGCCTCTTTAGGGTCAGGGAAGGTAAACGCAGCGAGGGAAGAGGAGATGGGCGCCGCCCCCCAAACAATGCTGACCCCTAGAGAAGCTGAGGTCTTTGTTACCTCGCTCCACTACGAACCGCACAGGTTATGGGACACCTTTACCTTGTACTACTAAAATCTGATTCCAGATCGCTGGAAAAGATAAAATCATGGAAAAAACACTGGAATAAAAAGTGCCAGGACAACAACAAAAAAAGGGATTAGTACAAAGCATTCATATCAAGTCACGACCCTCTTTCTACGGGAGGTGGTGGAATCGACCCACATTGTTTGTTGTTTTTTTTACGGAAAGTTAAAAACAGGTATGAGAAAACAAGATTGCCAAAAACCCAATTAACGTATTAACGAAACTGCAATTTCTCTAGATTATAGGCTTCTGCAGATAACTGGAACACAAGGACGCTGTGCAAAGCTGGTTATTAACTAAGACTACGACAACAATAATAATAATTATAATAAAAAGACAGGCTCCGATTTTTCATTTCTTATTACTGCGTAGTCATTTTGGAAGAGAGATATGCATAAAAGTGATTAATATCTTACAATCTATAAAGCGCAAGCGTGCACACACCACACACACATACACGCACGCACAAAAACACACACGCACGCACGCACGCACGCGCACACGCACTACACACGCGCGCGCACAAACACACAACACACTCACAACACAAACACGCACACAACAGACACAAAACACACACACACACAGACCACAAACACACCACCAGCACACACACACACACACACACACACACACACACACACACACACACACACACACACACACACACACACACACACAGATGGCTTGATGAAAAAAAGGCAAATCAATGCTTATTTAATGTACAATCTGGTAATAAAAATTTGACTTGACTTGAACTTCACTAGACTTGACTTGACTTGGACTTGACTTGGACTTGACACACACACAACACACACCACACACACACACACACACACACAACACACACACACACCACCACACCACACACACACACAACCCATCAACAA
>JASPKP010005799.1:7500-15252 GCA_030674155.1 Stramonita haemastoma | reverse complement strand
CCCCTCCCCTCCCCCCCTCCCCCCTTTCTCCCCCCCCTCTCCTCTGTCTTTTCTGAAGTTTTTGTCTCTCATGTATTAAAACCCCCATTGACTTCTACTCTAGGCGAAGTGTTTAGGGCAGAGAGTGGATCGCCTGACGGAACAGCTCCACACGCAACACCCAGAACACGCCCTTCCATCAAGGAAGTGTCAGCGGGCTCCCCCAGTCAGCACACTACAGACATCCAGCACACGCTGACCCAGTGGAGAGCAGAATCCAGGCCATGGAACAGACCCTGGCCAAGGCTTCCAAGGACGCAAGTGGAGGAGCAGCATCATCTTCCTCGCCTTCAACATCGACAAGTCCTGCTGTGGCAGCATCCAGGCTGCAGGAGATGAGTCGTCAGATGGACAAACCTCAACAAGGGTTTGAAAGATGCCCTCCAAGAGCTGTCCAAGACCGGGCAAGTGGGGAGTCTTTATCATCAGAGTCTTGTGTCCAGGGTGGGAGGGATGTGGGGGTAAGCTCGGTCAGCTGGCACTGACACTTTCAGGACAAAGCCAAGTCATCGCATGGATTTTAGCCAAGTCGTCGCACGGGATTTTAGCCGGTCAGCAAGGTAGCCGGGGTGAGGGGCCAGCGTGCCAATACAGCGCCTCCAGTATGGGGCAGTGTCTTCACAGCGTCATGGACAAAGTGCAGGAAATAGGGGAACAGCTGGACTGCTTAGAGGACACAAAAGACGACAGCGATGATGAAGGGGAAGCCACGAGCATAGAAGAGGTGCGGGACAGTCTTGCCAGCCTGTGCGAGTTCGTCAAGCAGCATTCCACCTTCTCTGACTGGACTGGCACGTGATGCAGCTGGTCAGCGCCCAGAAAGCAGTCATCAGCAAGGACAGGCTACAGGCAGGGGGGTCCTCCCCCAGCACCAACAGCATGACCAAACTGCAGGGCTATGCAGAACGCCTGTCTTTGGAAGCGCTGTATTGACAGAGATGGCGCATCTGTTGGAGAAGAAGAAGACGAGGGACGAAGCGCATGACCCTTTGCTGCAGGAGATGGCCAAGCTGAACTCCAAGGTCCTGTCTCTGCACCAGAAGCTGGATCAGGAGCTGGTGACCATGAACGTCTCCGAAGTCAGCGCCGATGTGCTGAGAGTCCAGGCAGACGTCATGGCGGAAAAGATCATGGTGGAGAGTTCTCTGTGTTCCGCTACTGCCAGAGAAGGTTCAAAAAGGAGGCCCAGAAGAAGAGTCGACCGGTGCTGCTGAACCCAAGCTGCTGGCAGCTGAGGCTATCATGAGGTCTCAACTCGATGCTTACATCGGCCACAACATTGACTCCAGCTGTGATGAACAGTGGTCCTCGGCGTGCACCTCACCACGCGATCTCTGGTTCAGGGACAGTTGACTTTTGCCCTCAACTCGTTAAAACAGCAGCTGAAAGACAGTGCGCAGGTCCACAGCCAGCCAGCAGCCAGCAGTGTGAGGGAGCTGTACCTCCAGCGGTTAAAAGACCGCCACAGAGCGGTGATGGACGTGGCCGAGGTCTACCAGCAGAAGATGATCCAGGCCTTCGCCGCCATCATCTTCAAGGAGAGCGAAGACCTGACCATCATGGAGGGCTCGGAGAGCGTCCTGTGACACTGTGTGCGCGGAGATCTCCTCCGTCAGGGAGAAGCACATCCAGCAGTGCAAGGTGAAAGTGCGCACAGGGGAAAAACACCTCACAGCTCACTGCTGGGCCCATGATGGTGAACCAGCTTCGTGCCCCCGGGCGAGCGGGGCCCTGGCCGGCACCCGACGGCGACACGCGGCCTGTGCTCACGCCCCTGGCAGCAAAGGGGGAACGCTGGAGTTTCCCTTGCCAGTCCCTGGACACGTCCATCACCAGCTTCGGGGAGATGTTGTCCCTGCTTTTGCGATCCTTTCCGCCCACAGGGGACTTCCTTCTTGAGCAGCTAAGCTGGGCAACTCGGGCGTTTGGGAGGGGATGGAGGACGAGCAGGAAGAGGAGGAGGAGGAGGACGATGGGGGTTTTCCAGACGTTTGAAAGACCGGCTTTTCCTCGTTTGTGCAACCCTGGGGGAAGCCCTGGAAAAGGGGAAGGGTCAGAGCAGACAGACACGGCACAGCAGCACGTCCTCCCCTCCTCGGTTAGTGTGTTTGATTGGTGACACTGTTTTTTTAGACATGGTTTTTTGAAGGGAATTTGCAAAAAATGTTAAGGATGGAAAAAGGTAGGTTTATTCCACCGTTTTATTATTGGCTTTGTTTATTGTTTATTGTCCTATGGCCTACTCTTCCAGAAGGTGGAGCAGGTTCTTTATGTGTGCTGAGATGTTTTTGCATGTATTCGCCCCACACAGGGGCTCAGTTTATATTTCTCACCCAAAAGGGGTTTTTGGGGGAGTGGAGGTGGAACTGATGTTAACTCCAGGGTAAATTTCCCTTAAACAGGCGCCTTTGTTTTAGCTCGTCCTGGGCTTTTCAGATCACAAGGGACAAGGGGATGAGGCTGGGCCTTTCCAACCCAACCACCCCACCCTGACCCCCATTTTATAATGAGAAATAAAGGGGGTACTTTTTATTTTTCTGCCAAAATTTATGTTTTAAAAAAAAAAAAATTTGGTTTTTAAAATTTTTACATTGACAGATCCCCCTCCCCCTTGCAGTTTCAGGGCCTTTTGTGAATTTTTTCTAAAAGGGGGCCCCCCCATTGGTTTTTTGTTTTTCTCTGCAATTTTCTATGATTGTGGAAAGGGCTTAGGGGGGGCTTTTTGTAGTGGATTTTGGGTTAGACAATTTTGAAAATGAAACTCCCGGGGCCTCACAATGGGTCCAAAAAAATTTTTTTTTTTTTTAAAAAAAAAAAAAAGAAAAAATGAAAGGGGAAAATTTTTTTTTTGATAACAAAGTGAAAAAGAAAATGGGGGTTTTGAAACTAAAACCGGGATAAAAAATTTTTTTTTAGCCAAAAATGGTCTGTAAAAAAGTTTCCCTTTTGTTGAACTGTTTTGTAACTGATAAAAAAAAAGAGGTAAAGTTAATAATGTTTTTTGAATTGTTTTAAATTTGAATAACTTTATGAAAAATACCCCATTTAGGAGAAAAATTTTTAACTGATTATAAAAACAGGGAAAAGATAAAAACCTTTTTTTTTTAATCTTTTGTTAAATGTCAAACTTTTAGAAAAAAATTTCCCCACATTTTTGGGTTTTAAAATTCTTCCCTGTTTTTTCTAAAAAGGGTTTTAACATTTAAATACCCCTTTTTTTTAAAAGAATACCCCCATTTAGGAAGTAAAGTTGTAAATGTTTAAAAGGCAGGGAAAATTTAATTTTAAATTTTTTTGTAAAGTTGTAAAAAAGAAAAAATTTTTGAAATAAAACCTCAATTTAGTGAGTACCTAAAATTTTTTCCCCATTACTTTTTCCTCATCATCAGCCAGGGGCTCCACACCCTCAACCCTTCCCCCACATTCCCATACCCGAAATCAAACATTTCCCCCCTTTAACAACAAAGCTGAAGAGGGAGGCTGTCTTCGCCGCGGCAGACCCCCTTCATTTGGGGTAAAACTGGGAACTCCTGCACGGGGAAAAGGAGATGGAGGCACTCAAAATCGCCCCCCCGGGACGGCCCCTAAAACCCACCTCCGGGAGCAGCTAGCCCGACAAAAAGCGGGGACCAGACCCCGACCCGCCAGAGGTTCGGGCCCCCGGGGGAGGTGGTTTGGGCTCCAAAAACAGCGACGAGTGGAGGAACCCCGGGGGGTGATCGCCTCACATGTGAACAAACTTTTTTAGGGGGGTGTGGCAGGGGGGGGGCAACACACTTGGGCAGCCCCGGGGGTTTTTTTGGCAGGGGCAGGTCCTGCAGCTGGAGCAGAAGGGGGGGGGGGAGGTGAAGTTGGGGGGAAAAGCGCACGGGTCACTCAGTCTCAAGGGGGAACAGAAGAATTTAGGGAAAAATTGTTTTTTTGGGTGGATGTTGGGGTTTTTTTTTTTTTTTTTTTTTTAGCTGGTTTTTTTTTTTTTTTTTCTTTTTTTTTTTAGAATGAAGGATAAAGCACTTGGGGGCTTTTTTTTACATCCAGTTTCCCCCTCTGTATGCATTTTTTTCCATTTTTCAAACCCCTTCCCACCCGCACAAAATTGGGGCCCACTCTTCCAAAAAAACAGAATGGGTTTTTTTCAAAGTTCGCAAGGGTGTTCTGCGTCATTTGCACACAGGACCTCAGTTTTCCAAATCCCCCATGCTAAGGCTTTTTTTTGGGGGGGGGTGGGGTCAGCTTGATGTTAAAATCCCCGAAGGGAAAATTTCCCCTTGAACGAGATTTGAACTCGGGTCCGCAGATCACAAAAACATCATTTTTTAAAATCCAAGGGTATACCATCCCTGGTGGTTGAGTGGCCATAGTGGATTGTTTGATTTCACTGCCACTGTGTTGCCCAATGTATGTAGTTTGGTGGGGGGTTTCAGTAATTTTTAAAGGGGTGCTGGGGAGCGTTGTTTATGATGAACACCCCACAAATGTTTGCATAGTTGCAAAACACCAAAACTCTTTCTCATTTTTTACAAACCACGCACTTTCTCACCACGGGCCCGCATTTCAGCAGGGTTACCAATTGGGGGGTGACTTTTTGCGTCCCCTTGGTTTCATTCGTCACCATTTCACCCAGCTGCAAAGGGATCCCTGCCCTCTTGAGGTCAGAAAAGGGTAAAAAAGCGAGGGAGAGGAGATGGGTCCCCGCTTTTCAATGTGCGGCCCCTAAAGAAGCTGAGGTCTCTGATGCCTTGCTCCTCTATGACCGCATATGTTATGAGAAAAACCTATACCTTTTTTTTAACCAGATTGAAAAGACACTGTAATGCAGTTGGTGGTTGGTAAAAACAGCCACAAGATTTTTTTTTTTTACTGAAAAGCATGGTAACAGAGTGCAGATATTTGATCTGCAGCGACTCTGTATAACTTCTCGGCGACAACAGCACGGTCAGACAGGGGGAATGGGCCTCTAAACAGAGGCTGCATAAATACTACATTTAACCGCTACGGGCAAAGTGCATGCAACGGAGGGTTTTCAACCACCCCCCTAACAAAACAGAACGTCGCACAATTTGCAGGTACGGACCTGACTTTAGTCCACAACAACACTGCGATTAGAAGTTCCGATTGCATGGGAAGTAACTTAATTACCGCCCCCGGGCACACATGAATTCATAATCACATATATCTTAATTAACCCCTGTATTGACCTGTATTGACAGATAGAGCAGATGTTGGAAAGAGTACCAGCAGGAGCGCGACCATTTCGAGGAGCGCTGTGCCCCCATGGGTGGAGCTACACTCCATCAGCCACGAGCATGACGACGGAGGTGGAGCGCATGCGGCAGGACGTGCTGACGGCAGTCAGGCCATCCGGGCCAATGAGGGGCAATCGGACACTCAGCTGAGTGACCGGGTCCAGCTATTGACCAAGCAGATCATGCTGCAGAAAGAACATGTACATGGTGGGTTTCTTTTGTGGATGTTTTTACCTGAAAAAGTCTGTGTTGGGTTTTGGTTGGTTTTTTGGTGTTTTTTTTTCTTTTATTGAGTAGTCAAGAGTCAACTGACTACATTCTTACAATTAGAAAGAATGGTTGTATGATTTTTTTTTTTTTTTTTTTTGCTTATTAGAAAGTTTTCACCTGCAAATCTGCTGTGTTGCTAGCTTTGGGTCAGTTTAGTAGATGATTTATTATTATTATTATTATTATTATTATTATTATTATTATTATTATTATTATTATTATTATTATTATTTTATGTTTGAGGATAATGGAATAAGCATTCATGTGCTTTTATTTTTTATCCATTCTCTGTGTGTATGCAGTTTATAAAATTTTGTCATTCGTTCCCACCACTACACAATGGCCTTCTCTTCCCCAAAAAGCGGAAAGGGTTTTAACAGTGGTGCAAGAATGTTCTGCATGTGTTCGCATAGGGAGACCTCGGGTTTATAGTCTCATACAAAGTTAGAGAGCTCACAGACAACATCCTAACAAGTAGAAAGAGATTGTTTTATGATTTTTTTTTTTTGCTTAATAGTTTTCACCTGCCAAAGCTGCTGTGTTCTAGCGCTGGTCAGTGTAGTAGATAACTTGCAAACCATCAGTTAGTTATATTGACTCCATGTCTCTCAGCTCATGTGACTACCATTGTCTGGTTTATATATATAAAGATAGATAGATAGATAGATAGATTAGATAGATAGATAGATAGATAGATAGATTTGATAATAGATTGATAGATTGATGGATTGGATTGGTTGGATTGGATTAGATTGATAGATTGATAGATAGATAGATTAGATTACATTAGATTTTGATTAGATTAGATTAGATTAGATTAGATTAGATTAGATAGATAAATAGATAGATAGATAGAAAACACACACACACACACACACACACACACACACCAAAACACACACACACACACAAAAACACAAGCATGTGCTTGTGTGTGCATGTTTGTGTGTGTTTTTTGCATGTGTTTTTTGTACTCATGTAACAAAAATAAGTCAAAACTTTTAAGAGAAGTTGAAAGTACATCCCCCATTAAAGTACAATTCACCAGTGTATAACATTCTGCTCAGTAAAAAAAAATAAAGTCTTCACCACTAACAGATCTGGACTTCAGTTACAGGGTTTTTTTTTATGCCTGCCTTATTATCATCATGTCCTTGTTACTGACCAGTCGCTGCATGGTGTGTGTGTGTTTGTGTGTGTGTGTGTGTGTGTGTGTGTGTGTGTGTGTGTGTGTGTATGTGTATGTGTGTTGTGTGTGTGTGTGTGTGTGTGTGTTGTGTTGTGCTCTGTGTGTGTGTGTGTGTTGTGCTGTGCTGTGCTGTGCTCTGTGTGTGTGTTGTACTGTGGTGTGAGTGTGTGTGTGTGTGTGTGTATGCATGCGTGCGTGCATGCATGTGTGCGTGCGTACGTGCATGCGTGTCGTGCTGTGGTGTGTGTGGTGTGTGTGTTTGTGTGTGTGTGTGTGTGTCCAGAGGTTCCTGGAGCACCTGAAGAGCCAGGTGCATGAGGCAGGCAAGGACCTGTTGGTGGACATTGTGGACAGACAGCTGAAAGACATTGGGAACAGCACACACCTGGTGAGATATATATCTTCTTTCTCTGTGTGTGTGTGTGTGTGTGTGGGGTGTGTGTGTGTGTGTGTGTGTGTGTGTGTGTGTCACTGTGTGTGTGTGTGTGTGTAGTGAGGTGTGTGTGTGTGTGTAGTGAGGTGTGTGTGTGTGTGAGTGTGTGTGTGTGCGCGTGTGTGTGTGTCAAAGTCAAAGTCAAAGTCAAAGTCAAAGTCAAACTTTTATTTCCAGATGGTACATTGAGTAAGCAGTGCAATTGCTTTTTTTCATCAAGCCATCCATCTAAGAAAAAAAAAAAAAAGAGAGAATAATCATATTTGAACAAGGAAAAACTTAAAGAAGATATGTGGTACAATTGAAAAGATTAAAAATGAACTTGAAAAATATTCACACCAAAAGAAGAAACTACACACTCACACACAAAACACACACATATATATATATATTATATGTGTGTGTGTGTGTGTGTGTGTGTGTGTGTGTGTGTGTGTTGTGTGTTGTGCATGCATAGGTGCAAGGGGGGGGGGGGGGCGGGGAGAGAAAGTGTGTGTGTGTGTATGTATGTGAGTGCATTCATGTGTGAACATTCCTGTTCATGTGTAAGTACAGTTTTTCCATGCGTTGGCACT
>JASPKP010005799.1:0-2500 GCA_030674155.1 Stramonita haemastoma | reverse complement strand
TTCGGATGAGACTATAAACCGAGGTCCAGTGTGCGAACACACACAGAACATCTCGCGCACATGTTAAATCCTGTTCCGCTTTTCATAAGAGTAGGCCTTGTGTGCCAGTGGGAACATATGACATTTACAAAACTGCATACACACGGGGACTGGATGTAAAAAAAAAAGCACATGAGTGCTTATTCTATTATCCTCGATATAAATGAATAAATAAATAAATAAAATAAATAAAATATGTTAAGGGAGAGAACCTCTCTTTCCCAGTACACATGCACTGTACTCATTTGTATGCTTCTGTTGCCCAGGTGTAGGTGCTACGTAGGGAAGCATTAGGAGATGGGTGGTTGCCCTAGAGCAGGCAATCTGCAGGGAAGAAAAGGTTAAACCATCTTTATCCCCATTCATAAGGGTGGAGACAGGAGGGGTTTGTTACTCTTTTTTTTTTTTTTTTTTTTTTTTTTACTTTCAAAAAAAATCTCAAGCATGTCATTTTTTTCCCTGTAGTTTAGTGAGTACTATAAGAAAAGTGTGACTGTTATATTGATAATCGTCTTCTTCTTCTTCTCTCGTTCGCTTTACACTGTCAGATGTGTCTAGGAAAAATAATGGCATGTCCTTTCCAGCTCCTCTCGTGGGCCATACAGCTTGGTCTGTTGGGATATCTCTGTCGGCCACATCATGCAATCAAGAGCCACCATAAAAGCTCTGCCCCCTGGGCTCCCAGGGTAATAGGAGATAAGGGTGGAGTAACCCTGACAGAAACCTCGAGGGCTGAAGTCAGCGGTATTGGGCCATAGGCGCCCTCTAGCAAATCACGATACCATGCAAAAAAAAACGCATGAAGACACTGTCAGATATTGATAATGAAAATTCAACAACCTGGATTGTTATTTTTGTTCAGCCCTGGATGCCATGCGAAAAGCATATGAAGAGGAGCTACAGCAGGAGAGAGCCAAGTATCGGGAATGTCTTCTGACCATGTACAATGAAGACTTTGTCAATGAGATCCGACATAGACATCGGTGAGTTGAAGTTTATTCATAGTTATCTATTGTAGAGGAAACTCAAGCCTTTTTTCTCTGTGTATGTGTGTGTGTGTGTGTGTGTGTGTGTGTGAGTGTGTGTGTGTGTGTGTGTGTGTGTGTGTGTGTGTGTGTGTGTGTGTGTGTGTGTGTGTGTGTGTGTGTGCTTGCATGTGTGTGTGTGAATAGATATTTTCAAACTTTCACCAAGTCTGTTTTTAACAAGAAACATTCAATTTCTGGTCAGAATTACATGCTGACTTCAGCTATGTCTACCAATTTACCATACTCATTCTTCAAGTCTTGCATTTCAGTAAAAGCAGTAATGCATAATAATCTATAAGATTTGCTGTGACAAGTGCATTATCTGATTCAGTATCAATGCATTCAACAATGCCAGTTCAGCCACCCCTAACTCTGTCTGTCCTCTGGAATTAAAAGCTGTTCAAAGTCCTCATCTTTCAACAGAAACGTTTTTGGTAAAAAGTACAAAATTATTTTTCTACCAGATTTTTTTTTAAAGTATACTCTTGTTTTGGTTGTAGGAGATATTGTGCTCTAGAAGTATTTAGTTCATAAAAAATCATAAATCTGACACAGCAGCAGTCTACATCTGGATTGACATTTTTTACACCTTATAGTTTGGTAACATTGTGACATGACATATAGGTCAAATTTGGCTTAGCAGTAGTTTATCCATTTTTCTGTCTGAAAAATCTGTGTGTTTTATCATTTTGAAAATATGTTTAATTAATTCTTTAGCCACCAAGTATCTGACTGAAGAACTCTCTTAAGCACCAAGTATTTTTCAGTACTGTTACTGATTTCGTGGCATTCTGTCTGTATCACAATAACACTGTCAAGTTTTCCACAAAACTTAGCGGAGGGAGGGGTGAAGGACGATACATCTGCTGTCATCATGTGTACACATGAACTGTAGGTGGGAAACCGTGTTCCTGTATGAAAAACTGTCCCACTGTTGGTCTAGTTGACACTTTGGTTACCCCCACCCCCCTTCTAAATTTTCATAATTTTGAATGTACTGTCAGTCTCTGATTGACCATGATAAGCATTTCAGTGTGTGTGCGTGCGCATGCGTGCACAAGTGCATATTGTTGCCATTGACTAAATTCCTTGATATTTGCATTTATTTGGTTTTCTCTTTCAGTTCTTTTTATTGTATAGTTCTATTTAAGTCATTTGTTCTTTACTTTTTTTCATATAGTTTTATTTTATTTGGAAGTCATTCGGATGAGACTCGAAACCGAGGCCCCGTGTGCGAATGCACGCAGAACATCTTGCGCACACGTTAAAACCCCGTTCCACCTTTCGGAAGAGTAGGCCATTGTGTGCCGGTAGGAACGGATGACAAAATTATAACAAACCAGCATGCACACAGGTGTCATGTTTAGACACCATCCCTGAGGAAAAATCGGGGAGTTGGAGTTGGGGATCTTTGTGCCTGGTGGCAGCATGAT
>JASPKP010005797.1:0-15255 GCA_030674155.1 Stramonita haemastoma | reverse complement strand
CTTCCCCCTTAGCAGGTTCGGCAATCAGGGGGGTTTTTTTTCCCTTTCAGTTTATCTCCCAATTGGCTAGCTCTTTTCCTTTTTTTTGGTTGAACAAGGTGTTTTTCATAAAAAACAATTATTTGTTGCCTCGAAACTTCAGATTTGAGAGGCGAATTTTTGTGACAAAATTTTATTTCATCCCTTAAGGTGCGCAAAAAGGCCAAAAGCTCACAGCGATTTTTGAAACTTTCAAACGATTTTTAAAAAACTGGTCGAACCCGATAAAACCGCTTCGGGAGGAAAACCCTAAAATTTTGAGCCTACAGACAATAAACACATCCCAATTCATAAAACATAACAAAACACCTTTCAATCCCCCCCCTCCCTACCCCCACCCCAACCCCCTTCGCCCCATTACTTGCACCCCACAAGACACATCCTCCCCACCTTCCCTTCCCCCTCCCCTCAAACACCTTACCCTTATCCCCCTCACACAAAACCCACAGTGAGACTTCACCGGCCCATGGTACTTTTGTTTTTTTGTGCTGGTTTTTGGGTGGGGGTGATTTGCAGCGATGCAGGGGGGAAAAGTCCACTGCTAAAAATGTTTCCGCTTGGGGCAGTAAGTGGCATCCGCCCTTGGCATACGACCCCTCCCCAGGGGCCGTTTACAGCAGTTTTTGGGGGCCAAACGGCGGGCAGACGTGACCCAGCCAAAACCGATAAAACCAGCCTGCGGGGGGGAAATAAGGAACCCCAGACAGAATCAAGGCAAAGTAAAGTCTGTTTTCTTTCAGTGGGGATGGATCCCTTAAGGGGGGGGGGGGGGGGGGGGGGGGGGGGGGTGTTGTCAGTTAGAATTTTTTTCCCTCCTTCTGAAATTTGGGTGTGCTGGGAAATTTTCCTTTTTTTTATCCCTCTTTTTTTTCTGCCTTTTTCCTTTTTCTCCGGGCATTTCCATTTGGGAAGTCATTTGTTTCATTTAAATTAAATGCCGGGAAGACAGCAGTTTTTTTTTTTTTTTTTTTTTTTTTTTTGTGTGGGGTTGGGTGTTCTTCAGCTAAGAGTTAAAAGGGTTCACCAAAGGTGGATTTTGGATTTGCACCAAGTTCGGGTTGGGGTCTAATGCAAATACAGGCATGTGTTTTTTTTCAATTGGGTGTTGTGTGTGAATGTGAATAAGCATTCATCCCCGGGATCCTGGTTTTTAACTCATCTGCAGACTTTTCCTTCCCCGTTCCCCCCTTTCATCAGCGCAATGTGGTTTGTTCTGTAAATGACTGACCCTATCCTTCACCCCAACCGCCATCAAAATTCACAAGCGAGGTGGGCTACCCACGCTTCCTTCTATTTCTCCCTTTTTCAGACACCCCAACTTTTTTGTTTGTGACGCAATTTTTTAAAAAAACCCTACCCTGTTTGAAAAAGGTTTCACGGCTCTGTCAATTTTTGCTCAAAATTTAAAGGGAAATTGGGATTAATTGTAAAAAGTGTTGCCAAAAATAGCGCTGTGAGGGGTTTTAAAGGACACATTTTTGAGGGTCTCGTATGGTGACTTGGCATTGTGTCTGCTGCAGTGTAGCCAACCACGTTCTAAAAAATAAGAGGGCAGTGGGTGATTGACACAGTTAGGAATGCCGCCGAACTAATTCTATTTTTTTATGCTTTAATCTTGTTTCTTCGGGAATTAGAGAGAAAAAAAAAATTAGCATTGAAGTGGAGTACAGTTGTAGCCCCCGTAAGGGATTATATACTGTTAGTCTTTTTGTATGTGTGTGTTTTGTGTTTTGTTTGTGTTTTGGTTGTGTTGGGGTGTGTGTGTGTTTTGTGGTGTTTGAGTGTGGTGTGTGTGTGTTGTGCCCCTGTGTCTGAATAAGACATGCGAAGTGTTCAGTGTGAGGTGGTTTTTGGGGTGTTTTGTGATTTTTTTTTTCCGGTATAAAACTTTTTTTATAAAGAAAAGATGGAGAAGAACAACAAATAAAACAAAGAACACCCCCACCCCCCAAAAAAAGCACTAGCACGGGGATGTCATTGTGTCTATTTTTAAAATGAAGTTAAAGGTTTGTTCTCTCATTTTCTCTCTGCACACCTAGATGTTATGTGTGCTTATGGATTTACTGAATAATTACGCTTTAAAACTTTGTGTTTAAAAAATAATTTAAATTGGTTAAAGGTACAGGGTTGTCCTAACCTGTGTGGTATAGGGGAGAAAGGGCCAGAGCCTCGCTTCTCTAGGGGCCAGCATGTTGAGGGCAGCGTATTCCTCCCCCTCGCTGCTTTACCTTCCTGCCCCTAAGAGGGCAGGTACTTTTTTAAGCTGGGTGAAGAGGGGAACTGTACTGAACCAGGCGTGAAAATCACCCATCAAAAATGTTAAATAATTTTTAAAAAAAGGAAAAAGGGGGACTTAAAACTTTACTTGTACTTTGTGCACTGTACACCCTACAGTAACAAGTACCCGAAAAAAAGACTCCAAGAAAATTTGTAGTGGCCACATCCCATGTACGGTTACAGTTAGGGTTGGCAAGGTGGCCATCCTGGTTTACATACATCATCTTCCAGAAAACCAGGATCTTTTATGTCGGGACTCTGCGCTGCCTACCTTAGGTAGTCATTTGGCACTGTATTGGGACCCAACAGGGTGCCCAAAAGAGCTTTGGAAAGGGGATAAGATGGTTTTTTTAAAGTTCCTCCCATGTTGAAACATTTTTGTAAGCCAGTTGCAAGTTTGAAAGAATGCGGTTTTTGTGCTTTACTGTTCTTTCGGGGGGGTTTTGGGTTTTTGTTGGGGGGGGGGTTTGGGGGGGTGAGAAGTGTTGCTGGCTTGGTCAGTTCCTGGGCCTCTGCCTTCCTTTATTCGGTGTAGAGCTCAAATTTTGTTGAATGTGTTGGGGGGATCTGAAGAACTTTAAAATGGAGTCTGTTTGATGTTAACTCCAGGGGGAAAAAAAAAAATTCTCCCCCAAAACAGGTGTCTCAGTGGTGGTTAAACCTGCCCCATCAAAACATGGACGAAAGCTCAAACCCACTAGTTTACCCCACCTCCAAGTTTTTTCCCTTTAAAACCCCTTCTTTTAAAAAAGGGAAAAAAAAGTTTCCCAAAAGGGTTTGTAAGTAAATCTAAAAGGAAAAATTGTTTTCAGTAAAAGTTCAAAACAGCATATTTCCTCCTTGGGGATGCGGGGGGAAACTGTCGGAAAAACCCACATCCCCACTTCGGGAAAATTTCCATGTTTAAAATTTCCCCCTTTTTTCCCTTATCCCTCTCTTTGTTTTGTCTTTTTTTTTTCTTCCTGTCCCCCTCCACCCTTATCTACTTTTTTGAGTTTTGGTTTCCGTTCTTTGTTTTTTTTCCCCAGAAAAGACTTAAAAGAAAAATTGATTTCTCTCTAAAGTCGAAGTAGATTTTGTTCGGTTAAACTTGAAAAAGCATTAAGGGCGGGTTTGATGCATTTTTTGCTCATTATTAAGTAAAACAATAGTTGTGTTTAAATTTTTTGAGGGCCAAGAAGAAAAAAAAACTTTTTTTAAAAACCTCCCAAAAGATGCCTACCACGTGTTCATCAACGGGAAACCCCAAACAACCCCAAGTAGGCGCCACTCTCGCTGCAAACCTTCTCAAAACCGCTGCCACACCCGAAAGCAACCAAAATTGAGGAAATATTATATGTAAAGGTTTTGGGGGTTATTTTTAAAAATATTTTTTTTTTTTGATGCTTTCTTTTTTTTTTTAAAATTAGTTCTTTTTGGGGTTTTGGGTATTCTTTTGGAAAAATTTTTTTCCAACATATAACAATTTTTAAAAAATGGGGGAAAACCCCTCTTTCCTGGGTTAGGCAAGAAATTCCAGGTTTTCAACCGAACCCCAGGGGGTAACACGGGGAAGGGAAAGGGTATTAGAGGGATAAAAAAAAACCCTGGGGGGGGTTAAAAAATTAATAAAAAAACAAAAAAATAAAAACAGGCCCAAAAAAACCCCCCCCCCCCCCCCAAAAATTAAACCCAAAGGGGGGTCCGGGGTTTGTTTTTTGGGATGGGAAAAAAATTAAACCCAAGGTTTGGTGTTTTAACCATTTAGCCCCCTTAATAGAACCCACGGCAAACGGGGGTTTCCCGGGGTTCCCCCTTTTAGAAAAAACCCCCCATGTTTAAAAAAACCAAAATACCCCTTCCAGCAAAGAAAAAAAACAAAAAGGGTTTAGGCCCCCCCCTTTTGGGCCACCCCCCCCCCAAAAATGAACCCCTTCGCCCAATTAAACCGGGTTTTCCGGCCCCTAAAGGGGGTTAGGTTAAAAAAATAAAAAAAAACCCCCATTTCCCCCAAACCCTTTTTTTCCATTCTTCCCTGAAAAGGGGGAAGGCCCCCCCCAGGGGCCCTCCCCTCGGCCCCATTGGGGGAACGGGGGCGTGTTGGTGCCCCAAAAAGTTCCCCCGCAGCATTCCTAAAAGGGGAAAAAAGTGGTTAAAGCCCCCCCCCCCGCCCCCCAAGGGGGGAATAAACCTTTTTACTACCCCCCCATCTTTTCCCAAAAAAAATAAAAAAAAGGTTTTTAACCCCCCTTTGGGGCCCTTTTTTTGCCAAAAAAATCACCAAAAACAAAGGCCCCCCTACCACCCAAAAACCCTTCCCTCCCCCCAAAAATTTTCCCATGGGAAATTTCCCGGGCGGTATGCGTTTTAAAGCGAAAAACGCCCCAGTGCAGGCGACTTTTTTTTTTTTTTTTTTTTTGAAAAACCCCTTTTTTTTCCTTTTCCTAAAAAAGAATCCCAATTTTTCCCCCCACCCCCATTTCATGGTCACCCCAAAACCCAAAAAGGTTTTTTCTCCTTTGGTTTTTTGAATCTTAGAAGTCAGGGAGTGGATCATAGTTCACTTGTAATCCCCTTTCCCAAAGGCCCAAAACCCTTTTGTGGAAACAAAGATTTTGTGGGGGATGGGGATTGGGGGTTTGGTTGTGGGGTTGGGGGGGGGGGGGGGGGGGGGGGGGGGGGCCAAGGGGGGGGGGGGAAGGAGGCGACTGTGTGTGCTTGGCAGGGGGGCTGTTTACTGAATGCTGAGGGTTTTTTACCTTCATTTAAAATTTTGTTTCTTACTTTGCAGGGTTTTTGGCATACCAGAATTCTTTCAAGGGTAAAATGAAGTTTTTTGGGGGTTTTTCAAAAAATTTGCATGCTCCCAAACTTTTCCATCAGTGGTAATTTTTAGCGTGTTTGGGGGGGTAAAGTTCATTTCATAATAATGAAGAAAACATTATGCGGATAAAAGTTTTTGGGGGTATAAGATATTAAATTTTTTTTACCCCAAAATTTCCCGTTTTAAAAAACAATAAAAGGGTTCAAATTTTAAAAAATTTATACATTAAATTTTTTTGGAGAAAGGTTTGTTTGAAATGCTACAAAAAAGTAACATTTTTTGAAAAATGCACATATTTGAAACATGAACGGGAAAAAAAGAGGAGTTTTTTCCCCTTTAAATTTAACAAAAGTTTTAGGGTGAAAAAAAAAAACCCCAAATTGCACTAAAATTGGGGTATTTTTGGGCAAATCCCCAGCATAGCATAAATTTTTTTTTTTTTAAAATTGGATTTGAAATTGATGTAGGAAAAAAAGCCCTCCCGTAATTTTTGGGGAAACAAATTTTTTTTACATGCAGACTGGAACAAAAAAAAAGGGGGGTGGCTGCTCTTGTGGAAATGTGCTCTCCCGGGGGCCCAGCACCCCCGAATTTCTTGCCAAAAGTTTTACGGGTTTTAAAAAAGAATTTACATGGGAATAAAAATTTTACAAAAAAAAAATACAATACAAAAAAATTGCCCATTTTCTTAAACATAAAATCAATAAAAAAAGGGTTTTAAGCCTGTGCACAAAGTCACAAAAAAAAATTTGTGAAAATTTTAAAAGCAAAATTTTGAAATTATGAGTTTTTTTGTCCTTTTAAAATTATTAAAAAGGTTGATTGAAATTTTCATCAAAACCCAGTGAAAGATTTAGTACTTTTACCCCCAAATTTGGTCCTGTTTAAAATGTGCTGTTTTTAAAACTCATACCCCATGGATCAAAAGATATTTGATTTTAATGTGTGTGGCCGGTTATTTATATGTGGGGACTATTTTATTTTCTGTGTGTATTGTGTTTTTGTGGAGAGAGGGGGGAGGAGGGGGGGGGGGGGGGAGGGAGAGGAGAGAGGAGAGAGAGAGGGAAGAGAGAAGAGGGGGGGAGGAAAAGGTATGGGTGAAGAGAGAGAGAGGAGAGGGGGGGAGAGGGGGAGGTGGGGGGGGGAGGGGGGGAGAGAGAGAGAGAAAAGGGAGGAGAGAGAGGAGAGGGGAAAAGGGGAGGGGGAGGAGGAAAGGGGGAGAGAGGGGGAGGGGGAGAGGGGGGGAGAGAGAGAGGAAGGGGGGAGGGGGGAGAGAGAGAGGAGAGAGACCCAGTATGGGCTGAGAAATGAGTGGATGAGGATTGGGGACTATTCATGAATGATGTTTGATTTAATAAAATTGTTCCCCAACATAAACAGCTTTCCTTTTTCTTTGCAATTGTTTAAAGGTTCTTTTGGCCAAAAATATGTTTTGTTCAAAATTTTAAAAACTACTTTTTGTTCTATGATCTGGGGAAAAAAAGGATGATTTTTTTCGTCCTCATGGCAAAAAAAATTTCCCTTTTGGGGATAAGTGGTGTGGATAAAGTTCCGGGGAAAAAGCGGTTTTGTTTTTTCCCACAGGGGGGTTTTTCAGCTTTCTTTGATCTTGAAATGTGAAACCTTTCCCCCAAAGTTTGCCCTACCCAAAATGTACGGAATGAAGCGCCTTGCCCTTGGCTACTTCCAAATTTTAAGGTTCACAGTCAAGGTGCCCTGAAATTTGGGTTTGTTTCCTTTCCCCTTTTCCCCAAACTTTTCTTAAAAAATTTTTTGTCCTAAAGGGAAATTCCCAGGCAAAATTTAAATATACCCCCAAAATATTTTAGAAAACCCCTATTTTTCAATTTAGGGAAATTTTATATTTATCTTTTATTTTAAAATTTGGAAAATTTAAACGATGGCCTCCCCCAAAAAGATCCCCCAGGGTTTGTTTTCAGTTCAAAAAACATGTCTTTTGTTTATCTTTTTTCCCTTATTCCAAAAAAAACGACAGCTGAAGACCCCGAATTCAAAATTGTTTCTTGCTTGCTTTAGTTCTGCTTACCTGCTGCTTTCAAAAAAAGGGTTTTTAAAAACCCTTTGATCGTCAGCATGCATGCGGGGCATCGTATTTTTTCTGACCAATATTTTTCACTAGTCAGCATGTGGAATAGCTTCATCCCCCCCAAAAAAGTTAGTTCAAAGTCATTTTCTTTAAAACAAATTTTACCCTGGCAGGGGAAATTCCCCTTTGAAAACATACACTTTGTATTTTCCCCTTTAAGTTGGAGGTAAAAAAAAATAATTTAAAACGTTTTTAAAAATTTATGGTCGAAAATGCACAAAAAAAAGGGACTGTCTTGTGTACTTGTATAAAAAAACTTGTACACAAAAAAGCGCCCTAGCCTTTGGATACTTTCAGAAGTCGAAGTCAAGGTCCCGTAAAGGGGTGCCCTCCCAAAAGTTTTATGATAAAATTTTTTGTCAACTTCTTTTCTTATAAAAATTTCTTTTAAAATTTGGGATGCAATTCCCAAATGAAAAATATACACATCAAATTGATGTACTCTATCTTTTCATTCACGGATATATATTTTTCTTAAATTTTAAAAAAATTAAACTGTAATGAAAATTGGGGAAGTGAGTGTGAGGTTTCCATTTTGCTTTACCCTGGGCCATTTTAAAAAACCCCGTCTTGTCTTTATCTCCCTTTCCCGGGCCCAAAAACGACAATTTGGCAATTAAAAATTTTAAATTTTTGCCTTGCTTTGGTTCCCCTTCCCGGCTGCTTCCATTACGGTTTTAAATAAACCCTGATCAGTAAAGAAAGGGCATAGCGGGAAAATTCGTTTTTTTTGTGCCCAATATTTTTCACTAGGATCGGGAAATGAGGTTTAGCTTCGTCGCTTATCCCAAAAATGTTAGATAAACAGTCTTTTCTTTCAATAAATTCACCCCTGGTTTGGGGGATTCGCCTTGTCACATACATTTTGGTACTTCCCCATAATGTCGTGGGTTTAAAAAAGGGCAATTTTTAAACTTTTTCTTTATTTCGAGACGTTATAAGAAATTTCTGGTCCGGGCTTTGCCTATGCCAAAAAACTTCCCGTCTAGGCCGCGACTGTGTGAAAGGGCCCCTGCTTTAATTTGTTTGGCGGGAAACTTCAAAATAAAAATCGATGGTAGTTTTTGGTCATGATTGAAAGTCAGTATGCGTAATTTCGTATTTTAAATTGTCTAGGACTGCAAAGATTGGTGTTTGTGAACACACTTGTGCGCGGTGGGGGTAAAAGAATACACGCACACACCCTTTTATATGTATTTTATATGGCCCCGCCCCTGGGTTCGTTTCCCGTTCGGGGGGAATTTTTCCCCCGGGGTTTTAAAGCATCAATGCAGACTCCACTTTTCCCCAAAAGTCCTTCAAATGGACTATAAACCCAGGCCCCGTGTGCGAACGCACCCCAAACTTTTTGCGCCCCATGTTAAATCCTGTTCCACTTTTTGAAAGAGTAGGCTATTTATGTGCCCTTGGGAAAAAGATGATAAAAATTTACAAGATGAAAACAAAACGGGGACTAATGTTAAAAAAAAAAAAAAAAAGAAGGGGGGAAGGCCCCATTTGTTTTAATTTTTTTATCCTCCCTATAAAAGAATAAAAACAACCAAAACAACCCACAACACACCACACACAAAACACACACCAAAAACACACACCAAAACAAACACCATGCACTGGAAAAAGTCGGTTCCCCCTTTTTTTTTTTTTTAATCCTTCCCTCGGAACAAAAAAGAGGTCTTTCTTTTAAAATCGGGTTTTGGGAAAAAACGGTAAATTTAGGTTTGAAACATGAAAGAATTTCCCAAAAAACATATGTGTTGTGGTGATGGTGGTGGTTTTTGATGGCGGAGGCCGGATTTTGTGTGTGTGTGGTGTGTGTGTGTGTGTGTGTGTGTGTGGTTTTGGGACGCGTGCCCCGCGCGGGGGTGTGGGGCATTCATTCTTAAATTTTTAATTTCCGCCCTTTGTGATTTTAGACTTGGTGTGTGTGTGTGTGTGTGTGTGTGGTTTTTGTGGGGTGTGTGTGTGTGTTTTGTGTGTGTGTGTGTGTGTTGTGTGTGGGTGTGTGGGGTGAGTTTTTATTTTTTCTGTCTGTTAATTGTCTTTCACTTGAATTTTTGACCCGATTGAGAGGTGGGGTGGGGGGGGAAAGGAAGAAGGGGAATTGGGAGGAGATAATAGGGGGACAGGAAGAGGGGGGGAGGGGGGGAGATGGAAAGATTTTGAGGGGTAAAATAAAAAAAAAAAACAACAAACCCCCCCCCCCCCCAAAAATAACAAAAAAATAGAAAAACAAATAAAAAAATGAATTAAAAAAATAAAAAACCCCCAAAAAAAACAAACAAAAAACAGGGAAAAATTTAAAAAATGGAAAAAAAAACAAAGATTATAATGGGGCCAAATTTCAGAAAATTGGGAAACAAGACGAAAAAAAACGAAGTTAAAAAAAAAAAACAGGATGCGCCCCAATGTTTTGTTTTTGTGTGTTTTGTTTTGTGGTGTGTGGTTTTGTGTGTGTGTGTGTGGTGTGAGCGCAAGTTTCCCCTCACGTTCAAGAGTTTAGGGGGAAGTTGTCAGGAAAAACTATATGAAACCCTTTTTTATGGGGAAGGACACAAAGGGGGAAAGAGTTCGTGGGGAAGGCAATGATTGGCCAAAAGGGCCCTTCGTTTTGGTCATCGAAAGTGTAGTAAGGGGTATTTGCCTTTCCCTTTTTTTAACCCGTAAAACATTGAAAAATTTGGTTTTTACGCACGCAAACACACACCCAAAACACAACACACAAAACAAAACACAAAAAAACTCGGGGGTGCGGGGGGGAGAGAGGAGAGAGGGGAGAGAAATGAGAGTGATGAGAGAGAGAGGAGCCCCAAGAGAGAGAGAGAGGGGGATGGAGGAGAGACCGAGAGGAGAGGGGAGAGAAGGGTTTTATTTGATTTTGATTGATTTTTATTTGAAAATTTTTTTCTTTTATATCGAGGATAATTTGGAAAAAAGCACTCTTTGTTTCTATTTTTCATCAAATCCCCGTGTGTATGCAGTTTTGTAAATGTTATCTGTTCCCCGGCAACGATGGGCCTTTCTTACGAAAAGGCCCGGGGGAGGGTTTTTAAAGTGGGGGTTCTGGGGGGCGGTTTGGCCCAGTGGTCAGGGGGAGAGAGAGAGAGAGAAGGGGAGAGGGGAGAGAAGGGAGAAGAAGGTGAGAGAGAGGAGAGAGGAGGGGAGAAAAGGAAAAGAGAGGAGAGGAGGAGAGAGAGAGAGACAGAGGGCAGAGACAGACAGGGCAGCAGACAGAGACAGGCGAAGAAAAGAGGAGACTGAAACTGACACAGTTTTTTTTGTCCCCTACAGCTTTTAAACCCTGTTGACAAGGGGGAAAATTCAGATAAATTGGGTGTAAAATAATCAGTTTTAAAAAATTTTTTTTCACTCCACACTTACACCCTACCACTGCACAAATTTTTTTTGCCACGAAAGTCACACACTCACCCCAAACACACACACACACACAACACACACCACACCCCACACAAACACCCACCACATCTCCTCTCTCTCTCTTCTCTTTTTCTTTTCTCATTCCCCTTTCTCTCTTCTCAAAACACACAAACACACACAACACACACACACACACACACACACACACCACACAACCCCTAACACACCCCACCAACAAAATCTTTTAAAAGACCCTTTTGGGACTGTTTCTTTGTTCCGTTTTTCTTTTTCCAAATATTCAATTTCTTCTCCAATAATTTTAGCTTTGACTTTATTTTTTTTCACTGTGAGGATGTTTTTAAATTTCAGCATGATGAATCAGCGTGTCTTTTTAAAAATACTTATCATTGTTGGGAAAACGAGAATTTTGATTGATTGATTGAAATTTTTTTTATTCGGGAAAAAATTGGAATTTACAATTTTGGGCTTTTTTACATCCGTCCCCCTGTGTATGCGTATTTGTAAATGGGCATTGTTCCCACCCGGGCCCCGATGGCCTACCCTTTTCGGGAAAAACGGGGAAAAAGGATTTTTTAAAGTGGGTGGGGCAAGATGGTTTTGGGGGTGCGTTCGCACAAAAGGGGGCCCCGGTTTTTTAAAATTCATCCCGGGAAAACTTTTGGGGGAAGTGGAGTCAGCACCTTTTGTTAAACCCCGGAAGGGAAAAAACCCCGAAAGGGGCGAACCCGGGTTTGTTTAAATTGCCAGCGCAATGTTCGGGCCATTGGCTTCCGTCCCCCGAGAGAGAGAGAGAGGAGTGAGAGGGGGGAGTTGGGGGAGGAGAGGAAGAGAGGGAGGAGAAGAGAGGTGAGAGAGAGAGAGGGGATGGGGGGTAGAGGAGAGAGAGAGAGAGATAAATCAAAAAATTTTTTTTCCCGTTGGGTTTCATTGAGTTAAACAATTTTTGTTGTTTTTTTATCAAAGCCAAAACTATTAAAAACTACCCCCCCAAAAAAAAACAAAAAAAAACAAACCCAAAAAAAAAAGAAAAAAAAACCCCGGTGACAAAAAAGGGAAAAAAAAAACAGCAAAAAAAAAAACCCAAAAAACCCCCTTAAACAAAAAGCAGGATAACAGAAACGAAGGGAGCCCAAACAAACAAGCAAATTAATTAAGAAAACCCCACCCCCCAAAAAAATTTTTAGTTACAAAATTTTTTAAAAATCTTTTAACGAAAAAAAAAGATCAAAAAAGGATTTAAAAAAAATACAATGATGACAACAATAATAACAACAAAAAGTAATAAAACCCTAAAATTTTGAAAGGTAATGTTTCTGTAAGCCCCAAATCTTTCCCCGAATCGGCTACACAAAACAAAACACACACACACACACAAACACACAACAACCCAACCCCGCGCGCGCGCGCGCGTGCGTGCGCTTCGCCTAAAAAGGGGGAGACAAATTTAAGGGCAAGACAAGACAAATTTTTTAAATTTGAGGTTTAATTTGTTTTTCAATTTAAAAATTTCCCTTTTTTTTTCCCGTCCCCCCTCGGGGGAGAGAAAAGAGAGAGAAGGGGAAAAGGTTTAAAGGGGGGAGAGAGGAAGGAGATTGAGGAAATGGGAGAGGGGGAAAGGTGTGGGGAGGGGGGAAAGGGAGAGAGGGTGAAAAGGGAGGGGAGAGGGGAGAGAGGACAGCAGACGAAAGACAGGGCAGATAGGCCTAGTTTTTTGGGGAAAAATTTAAAATTTTTAAAACATTCACGTTAATCAGATTCAAAGGTTTTGCTATTGCAATAATGAGCTGACAGGCCAATAATGTGATTTATGGATTTGTTTCAAAAAAAAAATGTTCTGGGCTTTCGTCCGTCCGTCCGGGCTGTCTGTTCCCTTTTGTGATTTCTGGGGCTGCGCGCCCCGGGGGTGTGTGTTTGTGTGTGTGAGAGTGTGTTTTGTGTGGTGTGTGGGTGTGTGTTGTGTGTGTTGGGGTGTGTGTGTTTTGTGCCCCGCGGGGTGTATGGGGTTTTGGGATTTTATGTATGCTGTGTGCATGCCCTCAAAAGGCGTTAGAATTTTGGGGGAGGGAAAAAAAAAGGGAAAAATAAGCGGGGTTTTAGGGGCCCCTTAAGGGGCCCGGTGGGGTGCATGGGCAAAGCCCCGTGGGGGGGCCCCGGGGGGCGGGAAATCCCCGGCCCTTAAAACGATTTTTTTTGCATTTTAAAGGCAAATTTGGAGGCCTCTCCAGGCACCATTTTGTGCAATGTGGAGGCATTTGTGTGTGGTGTGTGTGTGTGTGAGACAGACTAGACCCTTTCCCTAAAGAACCACCGAGTATGTCAAACTTGGTTTTTAAAAAATCTTTAATTTTGGCTAGCGGTTTTATAAGTTTGGTGTACCACTGTAAAAAGTTAATTGGGGAAAAGTTTGACAGAGAGCGAGGGCAGAAACAGAGACAGAAAAAAAAAAGTTTTGTGGGAAATGAGGACATAAAAAATTCCCTGCATGTACAAATTTTTCTGTGGCTTGTTTTTTCAACTGTGTTTTCTTCCCCGCTTGGATGCCCTGAGTGTTGTCCCAAAAAGTATTTTTTTCAGGTTTTTCGTCTTTAAGAGTTGGGTTTGGGTTGGGGTCGATCACCTTTCTTGTGTTTTGCCATTTGAAAAAGGTCTTCAAAATAAATTGCGGGGCCCCGTCTAGCAAGAGAAAGTTCCCCTGGGCCCCGCTTGGCCCAAAAAGCTTTGCCTTGCAGGGATTCAGTTTGCGAATGTGTCGCCAATCCGCACCCTTTCGATCCCAAACCCTTTACTTTTACCATCCCCCCATTTTTTATTTCCATGCATTTTTGCTCCTCTGTTTGGGCCCCCGTCATAAACATGGTTTCCCATCGACGATCGTTTTTCCCCCCAAAAATAGCCATTTTGAAAAATTTTGTAGCCCATACATTTGTATGAGTCAAATGAGTGAGAACTGAAACCCCTTTTCGACACTCGCAACCCTTTGAGGATATCATCCAGGGTTTGTTTTTTTTTCCCCCGGGTTATTATTTTTTTTTCCCCGGGGAAAACTGCTTTTAAAAAAAATCGGAAAAAGCGGAGAAATTTTTTTGCTCTGATGCATGCATGTACGTTTTGTATGTATTTATGCATTTCATGCATGTTTTGTACGTACGAAAGAAAGTACGCACCCCGCGCCGCCCCGCGTGGGGTTTTTTTTTTTTTGTTTTTTGTGTGGGTTTTTTGTATTGTTTTTTTATTTATTTTAAATTAAAAGTATGGTATTTTTTGGGTGTTTTATTTTTTGTGGTTTTAAATTTTTCACCTTTTTAATGTTTTAAAAAAGACAAAAAAAAAATTAAGACCCCAACCCAAAACACACTTTCCCCCCCTTAAAAGCCCCCCAACTTTTAAATTTTTATGTTTAAAAAACAAAACCCCCAAAACACTTTCAAAAAAACGTTAAAAATATAATTTTTTAAAATAATAAATTTAAAAATAAAATAAAAAATTAAGTTTTATTAATAAAATTAATATATTTTTATATTAAAAATTTTAAACAATATGTTTGTATATTTTTTTTTTTATAAAATTATTTTTAAAATATATAAAATTTTTTTAAATTTTTTTTTAAAAATAAAATTATATTTTAAAATAGTAAACTGATGGGAAAAGCTTGCC
This sequence comes from Stramonita haemastoma, assembly GCA_030674155.1. Taxonomy (NCBI): domain Eukaryota; kingdom Metazoa; phylum Mollusca; class Gastropoda; order Neogastropoda; family Muricidae; genus Stramonita; species Stramonita haemastoma. The sequence goes on along the minus strand of JASPKP010005797.1, from coordinate 979 downwards.
CAAAAAATATTTTTTTTTCTTTTCTTCTCAATAAAATTTTAAACAGCAGGGCAGATAGGTGTTTGAAAAAAATGTAACCATGGAAAAAGGGGGAAAAATTGAATGATAACAAAATGAGAGTTTTCCCCGACCAATCAATATTAATGGTTTAGGTTCAAACCATTTAGTAAAATGCTTTTAGACAAATTAATTTTTTTTGTCCCTCCCCCCCCCTTTTTTTCTCTTTTTTTTTCTTTCTTCTGTTTTTCCCTTTTTTGTTTTTTTAAAAATTTCCTGTTAAACACATCCAAAATAATGGGGATGGGTTGGGGGCCCCGATGTGCTCGTTATTGTGATCTGGGTTCGATTTTTGTTTTAAGAGGAAATTTTTTTTTTGGGGTTTAAATCAGTTGATTCCACCCCCCCCCCCCCCCGCCCCCCTCCCCCTGATGAGAATTTAAACCGAATTTTGTGTGCGAATGCACGCAGAACATTTTTTAAAACAGCTAAAAACCTGTCCGCTTTTCGGAAGAAAATAGGCCATTGTATTGGGTGCGGTGGGGAACCCGGAAAAAACAAAATTGACCAAAACTGCATAAAATGGGGGGCTGGATGTAAAAAAAAAAAATCCACAGATTTAAAATTCCCCGTTCAAAATAAAAGGGGGGAAAGAATGAAAAGTTGGCTACTTACCCATACTTCTCCGTAAAGGGCAGAAAAACAGGACAGGGCAGACAGGGCAGACCAATCGCCAAACAGCAGAAACATTTAAGGGGGGGGAAGGCCAGAAAGGAAAAAGATGGGCCCGGACAAGGGGCAGAGGGGCCCTGTTTTAACCCACAGTGCAGATGCTGGGATTTTTTAGGACACCCGACTGCTAGGGGTGCTGTGTGTTTAGGACACCATTAGGAAATTTTCTAGGCTGCTGTGGTGTGTGGGCCAAAAAACTCCAGGTCCCCACTTTTTTTACATTTGGGTAAATGTCCCCCTTTTCTCTGTC
>JASPKP010005796.1:0-15260 GCA_030674155.1 Stramonita haemastoma | reverse complement strand
AAACAAAAAAATATATTATATATAATTATATATATATAATAAAATTTATTATATATTTAAAATATATATATTTATTATATATTTTAAAAATGACGTTTTTTTTGGATGCGTTGTGATAAATTTAATCAAGAAAGATGTGCTTATGCAAAAAAGCATCTGGGCACTTTGCCTCACCCCCTGCCAGAGGAAGTCATTAGAAGGTAAATGGCAAAAAGCTGTTCTGTTAAACCCACACAACAAAAAAACACCCACAAAAACCAAACAAAAACACAACACAACAAACCACACACCACACACACACCAACACTTTCTTTTTCCCTCTTTTTGTGCTTTTTCTCCCTCCCCCCCTCTCTCTTTTCATGGACGAGAGAGAGAGAGGAGAGGGGAAGAGAGAGAAGAGAAAGAAGAAAAAGGGGAAGAGAAGGGGAAGAGAGAAGAGAAGAGAGAGAGAGGAGAGAGACAACGACAGACAGACAGACGACGGGGAAAGAGAGACAGAGAGAAAGAAAACAGAGAGGGGAGAGAGAGAGAGAAGCAATCAGTCTTCATCAAAGACAGACAGACAGACGACAGACTAAAAAGTAATGAAATCTTTTTACTTGAAAAAAAGGGGGGGAAAGGGAAGGGAGGGCTTTTAAACGGTTTTTGTTTTGGCAAATGCTTGATAACAGTGGTCAAACAAAAATTCCCCCAGTTCTTGTTTCAACTCTAAAATTTTCCCATTCTTTGAAACTCTTTTCTTTTTCAGAATTCCCCTCTCTAAAATATGGGCCCCCTGCGGCGGATTTAAAAATAACCCAAAACCAAAAGAAAATTTTTGGATAAAACGTGCCATCTTGGGGAATAGATTCTATCGTCCCGGAAAGCAACAGGCCCGGGAAGTGTCAGCCTGTGAAAACGAAAACTGAGATGGTTTCTCTCAAAAAATGATTCTGTTGTGTAAGACACATTTTATTTTTTAAAAGGGTTTGTGGTTTTTTTGTTTTGGGTTTTGTTTTTATTTCTCTTCTCAATTTTGTTGCTATTTTTTTTGTTGTTGGCTGTTTTTGTTATTTCCCTCCTGTGCTACTACGCCGAAACACCTCTTCTTTCAAAATTTTAATTTTTTTTTTTTGTTTTTTTTTTTGTTAAGGGTTTTTATTTTTAAGGTCCTTTGGGATTTAAGGGGTTTTTTTTGAATTTTCCCCCGTTCTCAGTTTGACTCAGGTTCATCAATGGTAATTTTTTGTGGCCCCCCCCTTTTGCCCCTTTAAGGTACCCCGTTGATTTGGGGGGATGATGTTGAAAAAAAAACCTTTTAAAGTCTTTTTACACACAAAAAAAAAAAAAAAAAAAAAAAAAAAAAAAAAAAAAGAAACCAAAACCAACCCCCCAAAAAATTTTTTGAAATTTTTTAAAAATTTTAATAAAATTTAAAAATATCTTTTTTTTTTTTTGGGGGTGGTTTTGGGGGGGTTTTGGGGGGTTTGTTTTTCAGGATTTCCAATAACGCCAGTCGTGTTTAAACCCCCCCCCCCCCCCAACCCACACCCCCACAAAAGGTGCTTTGCGGGGTGTTGTCTCCCAAACCAAAATGTCTAGTCTCCAGCTAAACCAAGCTTTGCCTTAAAGGCACCCCCCCCCCCCTTAGTTCGGTCAAGTTTTGTTAAAGTTCCCCCGTGGGGAGCCGGGAATTCGTATAATACCATCCCCCCCCCCTTTGGGAATTTGTGAGAAAATTCCCTTTTTTCACCCCTCTCTTTTTTTCGCTTTTTCCTTTTTTTCCCTGTATCCCTCTTTTATTTCTGCCCTTTGGTCCATTCCCTGTTTTTTTCTTTTTCCCAGAAAATACTTCCAATTCTCCCCCAGGCCGGGAGTCGCATCCTGGCCCTGACTTGTCAGGCGCTTTACGGCGAACCATTTGGTAATAGGGACAAATATTTCTGAGTTTCAAAACCACGACAAAAGAGAGAAAAAAAGAAAGAAAAAGAAAAGAGGAAGAAGAATCCCGAAAGGAGCTACAAAAAATTTTTTATTGATTTTCCCAGATTTTTTAAAGTAAAAAATGCATGTGACTTTTTTGGGTTGAGAAAAGCAATACCAGTTGTCACGGAAATTTGGAAATGTCGTTACTAAAGATTGTTTGTGTCTACGTTTTTGACCCCCCCCCCCCCCGTTTTATTGTGTTGGAAGCTAGCAGACGACAAAGACTGGGGGGGGGTGGTAAGGTTTCTGAAAAAAAAGAAAAAAAAAAACCCTTCCCACCCCATCATATTTGGGGCAACATTGTAAGAATTTTGAGTCAGAGACAATCTTTCACAAAAAGTGTTTTAAAAAAAAAATTTTTTTCTGTGGATTCTTTAGTAGGGCCGTAGAAAACAAGGGGATAAGGGAAAATGGGGGAGGAAAAGTGCCAAAATTTTAAAGGGTGTGGGTGGTGCGTGCGTCGTGATGTGTGTGTGTTATGTGTGTTGTGTTGGTGTGGTGTTTTGTGGTGTTGGTGCGTGCGTGCGGCTTTTGTGTGGGTTTGTGTGTGTTTGGGGGGGGGGGGGTGGGGGGGGGGGGGGTCTTGTTCCCCCAGGTTTTTGGGTTTTGGAAGGGAACAAGCAAGGTGTTATTGCAAAACCCCCCCTTTTAGCAGTTTCACTCTGAAGTCTTGTCTTATTGTTTACACAAAGAGGGCCCTTGTTTTTTCCCTTTTTCTTTGTCTTTATCAAACCCCCTCTCTCTTCTCGCCTTCTTCTTTTTCTCTTCTTCTTCTTCTTCTCTTCCCCTCTCTCTCTCTCCCCTCCTCTCTCTCCCTTCCCCTCCTCTCCCCTCTCTCCCCCTTTTTCCCCCTTCTTTTCTCCCAACATTGCTCTCTCCTCTCCTTTTTCCTTTTTCTTCTCCTCTTCCCTCCGTTCTCATCTTTTTTTCTCTTCTCTTCTGCTTTTTTCTTTCCCCCCAAAACCTCTTTCCACCCCCCCCCCCCCCCCCCCCCCAAAAACACCAACCCCAAAAACCCCAAAACCCAAACCGTTTCCGTTTTTTTTTTTCTTCAAAAAAAAACCCCCCCCCCCCCCCCAAAAAACACAACACAACCAAAAACACCACACACACAATCCCCCCTTCCCCCCCCCCCCACCCCCACCGCCCCACAAAACAATCCCCTTGCTAATTTCAAGTCCCCCCCCCCCCCCCTTACCCCCCTCCCCCCCCACCCCCCCCCCCCACCCCCCCCCCAAACATAAACCCAAGCGTTGAAGGGGAATGCTACTCTCAAGAACAAGACGAGAGGGGCCCGGAAAATTTCATGAGCGGTGGAAATCGAAAGCTCCATTCTTTCTGTTAAAAGGTTTTTTTTTTTTTGTTTGGGGTTGTCTTGTGGGTTTTTTCTTTTTTTCTAGGCAAAGCTCCCTCGGTCAAAGCGGTACTGTTCTTTCACTTTCTCTATCTCAATAGGGTTTGTCAAAAAGGTTTTTGGAAAAAAAAAAAAACAAAGTTGGTGGTAGTGTTCGTTTGAATTGTTTTTTGTATTGGTTGTTGATTGATTGTGTTTGGGTCTTTTTCTTTCAATTTAAAGTCACTGGTAAAAGGGGGGTTTTGTTTGTTTTTTAGTGTTTGGGTGTTGTGTTTTTGTTGTGTTTTGTGTTTGTTTTTTTTGGGTGGTGTGTTTTGGGGTGTTTTTTGTTTTGGTTTTTTGGGGGGTGGGGGGTTTTTTGTTTTTTTTGTTTGGGTGTTTTGGTGTTGGTTTTGTTTTGTTGTTTTTGTTTTTGTTTTTGTTGTGTTTTGGTTGTGTGTGTGTGTGTGTGTGTGTGTGTGTGTGGGGTGTGTGGGGGTGGCCCCGGCGCGGGCCCCCGGGGCGCTTGTGCGAAAATTTTTTTTTATTAAAGCCGAAACTATATTTTGGGTTTTGAACATATTGAAACAAAAAACTCATTCAAAAAGTCGTACATACCCTACTAAAAGAGCATCGACACTAAAAAAGGGTTTTTTTTGAAACCAAGGATTTCTTCAATGTATATTCTTTTTCTTTCTTTTTTAAATTCTTTTTATTTCGAGGATAATGGAATAACACTCATGTCTTTTTGTTTACACCCAGTCCCTGTGTTATGCAGTTTTCCCCCAATTTTTATTTTTTTCCCAACAGCACACAAGGGCCCTCCCTTTTCCCAAAAACCAACGGGTTTTAGCGGATGCAAGTTTTTCTGACCGTTCGAAACAGGGGGCCCTCATTTATAGCTCATTCAAAAACTTGGGAAGAGGTGAAACGGGAAATTTATACACTTTTTCCTAAAAACATTCCCCCCACAATCACTAAATTTAAAACTATATTCACAGTCAACGCGCTTCAGCATATAATTTTCTATTTCTATATTTCTCTCTCTCTCTCTTCTTCTCTCTCTCCCCCCTCTCTCTCTCTCTTTCTTCTCTCTTTTCTTTTTATTTTTTTTATTTTTTTTAAAAAAAAAAAAAAAGGGTAGAATAAAAATTACTTAAAAAGGGAAGGGACAGGAGGTTAAAAGACTTTCACCTCTTAAAAAGTAAACCGTGAGGGTTTGGGTTCCATTCCCCTTTGCCCCTTTCACATTTGACGGAAAATCGAACTGAATATCCCAAATTCCCCGGGTGAGACCTAAACCGAGGTACCGGTGTAAAATGTAAAAAATATTTCGGAACCAAAACCCTTCCATTATTTGGGAAAGTAGGCCCCTTTTGTGTGAGAAGTATTAAAACCCCCCCCCCCTCTTTTATGTTATGTTTGACACCCCTTCCTTTGTGGTATGGAATCAACAGATAAAACCAAATACATTTTGCATTGCAGACAGATTTAAATTTGCGTAAACAGACGCAAAAAAACACAGCAAAATTTCCAAAAAAAAAAAAATTAATGTCGATTTTAGACGCACACTGAAAACACATTAGTAGCAATTTTCAAAAAAATTTGTATGGTTTTTGCCCAAAAGTTTTTCACTTATAAATATGCAGAACAAGGAATAAAACTTGTGTCAGGGTTTAGATATGTACCTGCAGGCCATTCCCCTCTGCCCCATCCCAGTCAGATTCTGAAAAATAATCTCTTAGAGAAAACTAACTTTTTAAAAATTTAAAAAAAAAAAATTGGGGCATATTGGTTAAGAAAAAAAACGGCATTGTTGTTTTTTTTATGTTTTTCCTTGCCCCCCGGCACACCCCGGGCTGATAGCGACGCTTGAATTGTTCCCCCTGACAAAAAAAAAACACAGTTCCCTTTCTTTAAAATACAAAATTTTCATAACAGTTGTGCCCGATACTTGGATTCCCTCCCCTCAAAAAAACACAAGTTTTTTTTTGCTCTACAAAATTTTTAAAAAAGGCCCCGCGTTTTCAGGGAGTTAATTAGGAAACGCGAATAGAAACAAAGATTTCTTCGCTTTAATGTTGCAAAATAATTATAAAATTAAAACGCAGCAATCCCATGCCAAACTATAATCCCCAAATTTATTTTTTTACATATAGTTATATTTTTCACATTTAAAAAAGTTTTAAAACGAAACCACCCCATGGGATGAATTTTCTAAATACCTTAATTGGGTTCCGTACGTACACAAACCCGGGTGAAAAGACAAAACACTATGTACAGGGGGCTTGTTATTGGTGTGAGCGGACAACGCTCATATATTTTTTTAACTAGCTTTTTTTCTTTTTTTTCTTCTCTTTTTTTTAATAGAAAAAAAACCTTTCCCCAAACTTTAAAAACAGTTCAAGAAAAAGATGCGACAAAAGCAAAATAATTTTTTTTTTTCCTTTTTATTTCTTTTTTTTTTTATTTTTTAAAAGGAAAATTTTTTCTTCTTTTTTTTTTCCTTTTTTTTTTCATGATACAAAATCTCTCTCTTCAAACAGAGACAAAAAACAAAAGACAGAAAGCAAACAAGACAGACAACAAAGAATGAGAAACAAGACAGGAATGGTGGGGGAAAAAAAAATTTAGGATAGAAGTAATGGGATAGATAATAGTAGATGATAGCAGACAGACAGACAGAAAAAAACAGACAGACAGACAAAAGATAGATAGAGTAGAGAAAATAGATAGAAAGGAAAATAAGGGAAAAAAAAAGGGGGGAAATTTTGAAGATAGAATAGAGAATAGGTAGATGGGGAAAATAGGCGGAAAAAAAGAAGAGAGAAGAAAAGAAGAAGGGAAAAAGAAGAGAAGAGAAAAGAAGAAAGAAGGTCCCATTTGTCTGATTGCCCCACTTGGTTTTTGGGTTACTGGCCTGCAAGTTATCCTTATTGGGCCTTGGCGATGGCTTGTGTGTGTGTGTGTGGTGTGTGTGTGTGTGTGTGGTTTTGTGTGTGGTGTGTGTGTGTGTGTGTGTGTGTGTGTGTGTGTGTGTGTGGTGTGGGGTGGTGTTTTGGGGTGTTGTAAGTGTGTAGTGTGTGGTTGTGGGTGTGGGGGTCACACACCCATTGTGTGTACGGGGGCTTTCGTGTGTATTAAAAGTAGCAGGGATGTGTATGCCTGTGTGTTTGTGTAGGTATGTAGTGTTTTTTTTTTGTGTGCGTTGGGTGTGCGGGTGCTGGTGGAAAAGGGAGGACTCTGGGCCATGTTTTTTCTTGCTTCAAAAAAGGGAACCCGTATTGACGTCAAGAACTTCAGTGCGTGTTTGGGAAGAAGGGGCCTTTTAACACTCAGTCTAAAAAAACAAATTTAGAGAATCCAAAATTATTTAAAAAAAATGTCTTTGGAAAGGCATCTCCCCCCCCTCCCCCAGGGGGGATGTAAAGGGGGGCCTGTCAGAAAGAAATAGTTCGCCTCAGCGCTCGGGGCTTTATCCCTTTTTTGATTAAACCTTTGGGGGTTTGGGGGCCCAACAACAAAGTGAGGGCTTTTAGATCATGCTTAAACCCCCGTTTTTGTTTAAAACCTTTGGTGTGGGGGGGCAAAAAAAACAAAGTGGGGAGGCTTATGATCAGTGGCTTTTACCCCAGTTTTTTGAAAAAACCCCACTGTTCGGGGGCAACAACAAATTTGGGGTTTGTATGCTTTTTTTAAATTTTCCCATTTTTTGAAAAAACCTTGGGTTGTTTGGGGGGAAACACCCAAAAGTGGGGAGGCTGTATGTTTCAGGGCTTTACCCCAGTTCTTAAATTAAACCATTGATGTTTGGGGGCAACAAAAAGTAAGAGGCGTATGATCAGTGGTTTACCCCAGTTCTTGATTAAACCATTGTTGTGGGGGCAATAGCAAAGTGAGAGGCTTATGTTAGTGGCTTTATCCCCGTTTGTTTAAAACCCATTTGAGGGTTTGGGGGGAAAACAGAAAAAGGAGAGGCGTAGGGACCCAGGGGCTTTAAACCCAGTTTTTGATTAAACCCCATGGCTGGGGGGAAACCCGGGAAAAAGTGAGAGGTTTTAAATGATCATTTGGGTTTTAAAATCCCGTTCTTGTTTTTAAACCCATTAAAGCGGGGGGGAAACAGCAAAGGAGAGGCGGTATGATCAGGGCTTAAATCCCAGTTTTGATTAAACCTTTAAAATGGGGGCAATAGAAAAAGGGGAGGGGCCCTGTATGATCGGGGGGGGGCCCTTTACCCCGTTCTTGATTAAACCTTTGTTTATGGGGGAAACAAAAAATGAGGGGCTGAAATGATCAGGGGTTTTTTCCCTTTCCCCCCCTCGGGGAATTCCATTTTAAACAGATTAGTCTAAATATTAGGATTGACTATGACCTTATTGGAGGTTTGATTTTGCACAGCCCCTTTTGTGCTGCAGCCCAGGGGGCTATTTGGGCCTTTTTGGAGAAAAATCCCAAACGCTGACGTCCTTATGCCCCCTTGGCCGAGAGAGTGGGGGAGGGGCCCTGGAGAAAAGGAATCTCCACAAAATCAAATTTCTGTACGGTTTTGGGGAAACAGCAGTGCCCCCTTTAAACTTTTTTTTGGGGGTTCTTTGTCAACCGAAGAACAAAAATAATTTCGGAAAAACTTTTCAAAGGAAAATTGTCCTTTTCTACCCCCTCTTTTTTTTTTTTTGCGTTTTTTTTTTTTCCTGTCACTTCACCCTTGTTTTTTTTTCCCCATTTTGGGTTTTATTCTTTTCCCCCCTTTTTTTTTAAACAAAAAAACTAAAAAAATAAAGAAATCCCAATTCTCTCCTACGCCGGGGTTTCGGATCCCGCGGGGCCCTTTAAAATTTCAAAGGGCAGCAAAAAAACAAAAATTTTCGCTCATTTAAACAAAAACACTTTTTTGCTCGGGGCTTTTAAAGAAAAGAAAAAAAATGCGAAGAAGAAAGAATGCAAAGAAAAAATTAAGAAAAAATTTGCAAAGAAAAATTTGGGCGAAGGAATTGCGAAGAAAATTGCAAGAAAAATTGGGGAAAAAAGAATTGCAAAAAAGAAGAAAAAATTGCGAAGAAAAAGGAAAAAAGAAAAAAAAAGAAAAAAAGGAAAAAAAAAGAAAAAAAAAGGAAGAAGAAGAAGAAAAAGGGAAAAAATTTTTTAAGAAATTGCAAAGAAAAAAATTGCCGAGAAAATTGCGAAGAAAAAATTTTGCGAAAGAAAAAGGGAAGTTTTGCGAAGAAGAAGAAGAATTGCGAAGAAGAAAAAAAGAAAAGGGAAGAAGAAGAAGAAAAGAAGAAAAAGAAAAAAGGAAAAATTCCCCGCTGTGTCTTTTTTAAAATGATAACGTCATTGAGAAGCTAAGGTTCCCTTTCGGGAATGGCAAGGGGAAAATCCCCTAAGAACCCCAGCACAGTTTTTGGTTTGGAGACAGTCTTAGCGAAGATTTTATCTTTTCCCTTCTAACAAAACAAAGAGCTTAAAAAAAAAGGTTTTTTCAAAAATTTTCCCCTTTCGAAAAAAAAACCCACCCAAGTGACCTTTTGAAAAGGAAATGTAGATGTTAAACCATTTAAAGTTAAAAAAAAAAAGATGGGGTGATAAATTGGGGGTATTGGGGGAAATGGAAAAAAAAAAAGGGAAAAGAAAGAAGAGGAGGAAAAGGGCCCTGTAAAGAAAAAAAAAGGGCAAAGAAGAAGAAAATGCAAAGAAGAAGAAAAGAATGCAAAAAAAAAGAAAAATGCGGGCGAAGGGAAGGAAAAATATGAAAAAGAAGAAGAAAATCTAAAAAAGGAAAAGAATGCAAAGAAAGATGAAAAAAAAAAAAACAACACCAAAGAATGAAAAAAAGACAAAATAATTGAAAAAAAAAAAGAAGAATAAAAAAAAAGAAGAAGAATGCAAAGAAGACGACGAAAAAGAAGGAGCGCAAAAAAAAAGAATGCAAAAAAAAAATGAAAAGGGAAGAATAATGCAAAACAGAAGAATGAAAAGAAAATTAAGAAGAAAGGCAAAGAAGAAGAAGTAAAAGGGGAATGAAAAAGGGAAGAATGCAAAGAAGAAAAAGGGGAAATTTTGCAAAGAAGAAGGGAAAAAAGCAACAGAAAGAAGAAGAAAGTGAAAAAGAAGAAGAATGCAAAGAAGGATGAAAAGAAGAAAACGACAGAGAAGGAAAAAGAAGAAAAAAAAATTCAATAATAAAAAAAGAAAACAAAAAGAAAAGGGAAATGCAAAGAAAAACCCAATGCAGAAAAAAAATGAAAAAAAGAAAAAATTGAAAAACCGATTTCTCCCGATCCCCCGGGGTAACTTTAAAGTAAAAGGCCTGTGCCAGTTCTTTTAAAATTCCCTTTGTTGTATTATAAAACCCCAGGGCCAAAGAAGATCAAAAAATGCACTTAAAGATCCCGTCTTCATGTAAAAAAACGTTTGGGGGGTTTACAAAAATGATAAACCCTTACCCAAAATGCATGGGTAAAAATTAAATAAGGGGCGTTTCCTTCCCCAGAAGATCAAACCCTGCACTTAAAGACCCCGTCTTTCATGCTAAACGTTTAGTGGATTAAAAAAAAGATGAACTTCCCCAAAAATGTATCGTTTTCCCATGAAAGACTCTCTGCCAAAAATTTCAAAAATGCACTTTAAAAGATCCCTCTTTCTGCAAACTTTTTGGTGGGTTTACAAAAAGTTTTGAAAACCCACAAAAAAGCATCCTGAACAAAAAAATGATTTTGCTTGAAGAAGGAATTGCCCGGCTGGGCTAGCGGGGGACCCCTCAAAAGAAAAATTGGAAGGGAGTGGGCCCCCGGGACACTTTTCAACCCCCTGATAAGGGAAAACGAAAAAGAGAGAGAGAGAGAGAGGAGAGGAGAGAAAGGGGAGAGAGAAAAGAGGGGAAGAGAGAAGGAAAAAGAGAGGAAAAAGGATAAGAGACAGATACGAGACAGGAACAGAGAGGGGCCCAAGACAAAAACAGACAAAAACAGAAAAAACCAAAAAGAAAAACACAGAAAAACAAAAAAGAGACGAGCCCAAAAAACAGAGACAAGAGCCCACAGGGGGACAAAAAACCAAAGTTTGAGAAAAAGAATATATTTTAAAATTTTTTTATTTTTTCTTTTTCCCTTTAAAATCGGGGGTAATGGAAACACTCTTGTGTTTTTTTTTTACACCCAGCCCCTTGGGGTATGCATTTTTGTAAATGTCATCTTTTTCCCAAACCCCGCAAAACGAGGGCCCTACCTTACAAAAAGAATATATAAAAGAGGGAGGGGGAGGGGAAAGAGGGGGTTTGGGGGGGGAGAAAAAAAAACAAACAGAGAGAGAAAGAGAAAGAGAGGGAGGGGGGGAGGGAGAAAAGGAAGGACGGACGGACAGGAAAAGACAGTCAGTCAGAAAAACCCTGTCCACAAATTTTTGGCCCTTTCTGACAAACCAATATTGCGAGGGGGGGGCAAAATGGGCAACCCCCCCCCCCCTCCCCCAACACAAACCCCCCCACAACCTACCCCCCCTTTCCCCCCACGTTTCGCGCGGGCCCCCCGGCCAAAAAACACACACACACACCAACACACACCCCACACACACAAACACAAAAAAAAAACACACACACACACACACACACATAAAAAAAACCCCCCACCACACACAAAAACCAACGAAAAACACCCAAACCAAAACACACACAAAACAAAAACACACCCCACACACACAACTTAAAATTTTTCCCGGAAACAGAGAAAGTAACAGAAAAAAACAAAAAAAAAAGAAAAAAAAGAGAGGAAAAAAAAATTTCACCCGAATATTCCAAAGTTCCCCTTTGGGAAACGTTCCCCTTAAATGTCAGTCTCTCTGGGAGAACCCATAATGCTGGCACCCCAAAAGATTAAACCTGCAGTGTCTCGATTCCCCTTTTTTCCCCCCCCCCCTTCCCCTATTTTCTTTTTTCTTCCCCCCCCCTAACCCCCCCCCCCCCCAAAGCAAATTTTTACACTTTTAGCTGTCCTCACATGCGCTCAGAAATGTGTGGTGTGTGTGTGGTGGTGTGTGGGGTGTGTGTTGTGGGGGGGGGTGGGGGTTTGGGGGGGTTATGTTTTGTGTTGTGTGTGTGTGTTTTTGGGGGGGGGGTTTTTGTGTGTGTGGGGTTTTGTGAGGGTTTGTTTGAGTTGCGGCGTGCCCCCTCCCCCACGTTTGTTATATGTGGTGGGTGTGTGGCGTGCTTGTTTTTTTTTTTTTGTTTTTTTTTTTTTTGTTTAATTTTCTTAAATATTTGGGTTTGATATGGGGACACCCCCGCATTCCTCTCCTCCTCTCACTCTCTCTCTCCCCCCTTCCCTCTCTCCCCCTCTACTCTTCCCCCCTTCCCCTACTCCCCTCTCCCCCTCTTTTCTCCCCCTCCCCCTCTCTCTCTCTTTTCTCCTCTCTTCCTCCCCCCTCTTCCCCCCCACTCTTTTTTAAAAAATATATATTTATATATTTTTATATTTTAAAAAATTTTATTTTATAAAAATTTATATTATATATATTTTTTAAAAATAAAATTTATATCCCAATACATAAAATACATACATAAAAAAAAACTAACTTAGTAGGGGGGTTTTAAAAATTTGGGAAAAAAATGTAAAAACCCCCAGAAACTGATTTTATGAACGCTGAGATTTCGAATAAAACTTTTTAAACAGTGGCATACCTTTTTTTTTTTTAAAAAAATATCTAGCCCTCCCCTTTTTAAAAAAAATTCCGTGGTATTGTTTGTGTATGTGTTTTTTTGTACGAGTAAAAAGCTTGCTGTGTGCGTACAGGAATTGGGGCCTTTACTTTTTAAAAAACAACACGGCCAGTGGCCCTTTTAAGCTCTGATGAAAGAAATAAACCAGAAGGGGTTTTCCAAATCTGTTTCCCAACCCTTTCCCCCAACATGGCACAAAAAAGAGAGGGAAAAGGGATGGGTGGGGGGAGGGGTTTGGTTTTTTTTTGTTGCCCTTGGGATGTTCGGGAAAGTCAATAGGAGTCAAAAAACCCCCCCAAATTAATTGTTAACCCCCAAACCTTCCAAAAATTTAAAAAAGACTGATTTTTTTTATTTTTGGTATTTAAAATTAAATTTTTTCCTTAAACCCCCACTCTTAAATCTATAAAGACTTTGCATTCCCAATTTTGGTTAAAAAAAAATTTTCGTTTATTTGGTATATTTTAAATAATAATAATAAAAAAAGGGTTTAAGCAACTATAAAAAAACCCTTTTTGCTCATTTAAACAGACACGTTCCCCCCCCGGTCGAGCCTTTGATACAATAAACAGGGACGAAAGGAAAAATATTCCGAAAAAAAGGAATGTGAAGAAGAAAATCAAAAAAGATAATCCCAAGAAGAATGCAAAGAAAAAAATGCGAAGAAAAAGGGAAATGGGAGAAAATTTGCAAAGAAGAAAAAAAGGCGGGAAAAAAAATTGCAAAAGAAAAAAAAAAAATTTAAGGGGAAAAGAATGCAAAAAAACAAAGAAAAGAATTTTAAAAAGGGAAGAAAAAAAATGCGAGGAAAAAAAACGAATGAGAAGAAAAAATGCAAGAAGAATGCAAAGAAGAAGAATGCAAAGAATGTAAGAAAAAAATGTAAAGAAAAAGGGAATGACATTAGTGCAAAAAAAGAAAAAAAACGAAAAAGGACGAAGGGAAAAAACCCAAAAAAGGGGAGGGGGAAAAAATGAAAGAAGAAGAAGAATTTTAAACAAAAAGAATGAAAAAGAAGAAGAAGAAGAATGAAAATAATTTAAAAAAAGAAAAGGGAAAAATTAAAGGGAATTGAAAGGGAAAACCTTTGGGGAAAAGAATTGCGAATAGAATGCAAAGAAAAGAAGAATACAAAAAAAATTAGGAATGCAAGAAAAAAGAATGCAAAGAAAAAAAATGCAAAGAAGAAAAATTTAATCAAAGAATGAAATTGTACGCAAAGAGTGCTGAAATGCAAAAAAAAGAAAAAAGAAGAAAAAAAAGAAAAAGGGAAGAAGAAAAAAAGAAAAAAAGAAAAAAAAGAAAAAAGAAGAAGAAGAAGAAGAAGAAAGGAAAAAAAAATAAAAAGGGAAGGGAAAAAATTCAAAAAACAATTGCAAAAAGAAAAATAAAGGGAAGAATACTTGGGAAGGGAAAAAAAGGAGAAAAATGCAAAAAAGTAAAGAAGAAAATGAAAAGGGAGAAAAAAGGAAAAGGAAAAAAAGGGGGAAAAAAGAAAATGAAAAGATTGAAAAAGAATGAAAAGGGAAGAAAAAGAAGAAGAAAAGAAAAATTTAGCGAAAAGAAGAAAAAGGGAATTTGCGAAGAAGAAGAAGAAAAAGAAGAAGAAAAAAGAAGAAGAAAAAAAGGAAGAAAGAAAAGAAAAAAAGAAAAAGAAGGAAAAAGGGGGGTATGTACGTACGTCGTTATGTGCGGGGGGTTGGTCGGGGGAAAGCTACGTGAGGTGTCAATGTTTACCCCTTCGCCCCGCGCGCTCCGTGCGTGCGGTGGGGTGCGTGTGTTTGTGACATATCCCCCACCCACCCCCCCCAAAAAAAAGATAAAAAAAAAAAACCCAAAAGGGAATCTTTTTTTGAATAAATTTTTTTGTAATAAAATAAACCGACTTAGACAACTATTAAACCAAGCCCCCTCCCAAAATTCGGGGATCTGCTCCCCGCTTATAATAGGTTTCCCCCCAACTCCCCCGCTTTTTCCCCACCATCTTGGGCTTTTCGGGGGTTTTTCAGCTTTGTCTTTTTTGGTCTTCTTTTTTTTATTCTCCGTTTGTTTTTTTTTTTTTTGGTTTTGTTTTTTTTGTTTTTTTTTTGGTTTTTTTTGCCCCCGGGGTCCGTTTTTTTTGGGTTTTTTGTTTGGGGGGGCCCCCCCCCTTTTGGTTGCGCCTTTTGCCCTCCCCCCCCCCTCCCTAAAACCCCACCCAAAAAAACCCCCCCTTAAAAGGAAATTTTTCGGGTTTAAAAAACCTTCTTTTTTTTTCCCATTTTGTTTTGGCTAAAAAAATTGAACCCTCCCACGCGGCAAAAATGGCTTTGCCCCCCTTTTTTAAAGAGAAAAAAATGAAAAAAAAATTTTTGATTCGGCAATTCCCCGGTTCCCCCCCCATTTTTTGTCCGTTGTTTCCCCTTTTCTCCCTTTTTTTTTCCTTTCTTTCCCCCCCTTTTTTTTTGGGGTTTGCCTTCTTTTGGGAAATTTTTGGGTTTTTTTGGCGAGTTTTTTTTCTTTGGTTTTCGCCTTTTTTTCCCCTTGGTTTCCTTTTTTTCCGTCCCCCTGCCATTCCCGGGCCGTCCTGTTGTCCCCCCCTTTTGAAAAGGTTTTAGGGGTTTTTTTTTTTTTTTTTTTTTTTTTTCTTTTCCAATTTTCCCATTAGGGAAAAGCACAGAAGCCAACAACACAAAAGGGCCCCCCCCGGCTTGCCCAATTTTAAAACCCCTTTGAAAAATTTTTGGTGGCCCCTAAAATTTATTAAATTCTACACAAGGGCTTTGGGGGGCCCCGTTTAAACACCCGGGGGGGGAAAATTTGATTAAATACTTAAATACCCCCGGGAAAACCCACGGAGAAATTAAGAAGGGGGGGAAAGGAAACAGAAAACGAAAGCCCGCCAAAAAGGAGCCAACCCAAAAACAAGGCCCAAAACATTTTTTTTTTTTTAAAAAAGGAAAAAGGGAGCAAAAGTTTTTGAAAAAAAAAAAAAAAAAAAAAAGAAAGAAAAAAAGGGGGAAATTTTAAACGAAAAAAAAAACAAACCTTACCTAGGGTTCCGTTGGTTTTTCCCGGGAAAAGGGGCCTTTGCGATGTGAAAAAAAACCCTTTTAAAAATTGGCCTTTAAGGTAACCCCCTTCCCTAAAGAAAGAAAGGGGGAAAATTTGGGGTGGTTGAACCCCTTCCCCAAACTTTTACCATCCCTTTAAACCAAATTTCCCCCTTTTTTTATTAAAACCCCCCCTTTTTACAACTAACAACAAAAG
>JASPKP010005795.1:10000-15262 GCA_030674155.1 Stramonita haemastoma | reverse complement strand
ATTAACCACAACGCACACAGTCACCAACAGTAAGGGGAAACCTTTGCGCTGAACTTTGGAGTGTTGCCGTGGATGTGGTGCTGTGCTTGTTTACGTTGGGGCCAAGTAGAGTTCACGTGGTTAGGCCAAGATGGTCATTATTTTTATCTTTTTTTCGGGTTTTTTTTTTTTTTTTGCATGAGGGAAAACATTTCTAACACTTGTTCCCTTTATTTGTGTGTGTGTGAGTGTGTGTGTGTGGGGTGTGTGTATTAGCTGTGCATGCAGATAGCTCCAAATAAAATTAAAAAAGACAGCGTTTTAAAGAAAGGCTTTTTCCGAGGACAGTGTTTTAGAGGAAGAGAAGTCGCAGCTTGAGGGTGAGGGTGGATTATGATGAGGGTGAGGGCACATAAAGGAGAAAAGCTGCAGCAAAAAAGAGAATTTGAAAATGTTGATCATGTATTCTATTTCCCTGTTTAGAAGTTACACAATATGGCTGGGTATCAATTCTTTTTTTACTATGTAACACTGAACTTTCAGTTGAAAATGTTGGACATAAAAAATTTCTCTTTTTTGTTGTTGTTGTAAAACTGCATAAAATGGGTGATCCCAGGATGTTCAGCTTGGGAACGCCCAAACAACAGCAATGAATGAAAAGGGGAGGCGACTGGCAGAAACCATTTTTTTTGTTTTCAGTTTGAAAGAGGTCGTTGTCAGGATGCTGAAGTCCTCGTCAGTGGGGTCAGGGTCTGAATTGCTTTGAAAATGAACAAGAAGAAAATCAAAAAATCTACCTGGGGGGGTGTTTGAAAGGAGAGTTTTCCATTTCTTTTTCCTGTAGATTACAAGTTCTTGAAATCAGCCAGAGAAGTTGGATGAATACAGAAGAAGAAACATACAGAAAAAAAAAAGAAAAGAAAAAAATAAAAAAAAAAATAATTACCCCCCCCCCCCCCCCAAATTTTTTTAAAAAAAGAATACAGACTGGTGTATTAATTAAATGAGTATTACTACAGAAGAAAGGACATGCAGATGGTGTATTAAATGAGTAATAATACAGAAGAAGAGACATGCAGACTTGTGCATTAAATGAGTAATAACGATGCAGACACTGAGGTTTATAACCATCTCACAAACACAAACATCATAGTATGAAAACAAAACTGTGACAAACCTTCAAATATGATTTTTTTTTTCTCTCTCTCTTCCGTTCCTCATTTACAGCTCTCTGGTTTACCTCTGGTGAGATTTTGGGTATGCAACTGTTGGCCGTATTCTGACTTCGGAGATCAAATTTTGTTTAAAAATGAAAACGTCAGAATGACGGATATTCTCCACGACAAAACTGTGATAAACTCAAAACAGCACCACCTGAAGAAATTGAGAGGTTTATTGAAACCATCCAGCCATTTTGTGTACTTCTGACAGCTCAGGACTGTGTTAGACAAAATACACATAGTATATAGACACACATAATGTGTGTGTGTATGTGTGTGTGTACATAGTATATACACACATAAAGTGTACATGTGTGTGTGTGTCTATGTCATTTTCTGTGGATCACATTGCGTGCATGGAAATGTCTTGCTTTTTCTGGAGGTTTTTTATTCTCTTCTCTTTAACTTTTTTTGGCATCCTGTATATGCTAGCTGGGCGTTATTGACTGTTGTAAATAACGGCGGTGATTTGGGGAAAAATATGCTGCAGGAGTTTTCGCTCAGTTCTGGCTGCATAGATTTCTCTGTCTGTCTCTCTGCCTCTTTTTCTCTGTCTGTCTGTCTGTCTGTCTGTCTGTCTGTCTGTCTGTCTGTCTGTCTGTCTGTCTGTCTGTCCTCTCTCTCTCTCTCTCTCTCTCTCTCTCTCTCTCTCTCTCTCTCTCTCTCTCTCTCTCAGTTTCTCTCTCTCTCTCTGTCTCTGTTTCCCTCTCTGTCTCTCTCTGTCTCTCCCTCTCCCTCTCTCTCCCCTCTCCCTCTCTCTCTCTCTGTCTCTCTCTCTCTGTCTCTCTCTCTCTCTCTCTCTCTCTTTTTGAGAAAAGTGTTTTAAAACTTAATTGTGTATATATAATGTAAATAACTATTCATTTGACTGTTTGCAATTTTCTCTGTTCGTGCTTTTCCCTAGTGTGCATGTAAATATAAACCAGATATATCAGAAGTAGAAAAAGAACACAGAAGACTGTTAAGTTAGATTTGATTGTATGTAAGTTCGTATGTATGTTTTACAGATAGGAAACATTAGTGAATGTTGGCAGGGAAGGTGTGGGGTTGGGAAGGAGTGGAAGGGGGGGGGGGGGGGGTATGTGTGCATGTGTTTCATCGTCTTCTGACCAAAACTGTCCAAGAACAGGAGCTGCTAAATATTGTCCTGGAAAACATGGATTTGTCTTTTTCTGTCTAACCCTCACATGTGTGGTTTTGTGTTAAGAGCAAGTGCGTGGTATTTGGTGACACCTTACAGTGAACAATTTTGGTCTATCTATATATCTATCCTGTAGTCTGGCGACCTTGGGGGCACCCCTGAAGACTTGACAACCAGTTCCCTCCATTCCTCTCTCTGTTCTGTCTTTCTCAAGGGTTTTGTTGAGTTCTAGGCCTGTCCATTCGCTGATGTTGTCCTCCCACCTCTTCCTTGGTCTGCCTCTTTTTCGTCCTCCTTGGACAGTGCCTTGCAGAACTGCTTTTGCAAGTCCTTTTGATCTTGTGACATGCCCATACTATTTGAGTTTACCCTTCTTTACGATTGTTAGAAGGTTTTCGTAGGCCCCAATGGTTGGCCCAATTTTGGTATTTTTGGATAAAGTGGAATCATTCTTCTTTATCACAGAACATTCAGACAGTAACTACAGTTGTCTGTGATGTGAGTGAAAATTTATATGTTGCACTTCCGTTAAGCACCTGACAAATCAGGCCCAGCACATCCAACTTTGGCATGGGAGAGAATTGTTATCTTTTAAGTCTTTCTGGAGGGAAAAAAAAGGCAGATGAATGGACTCAAGAAGGTAGAAAATAGACAAAAAGAAGGGAAATGAACAGGGCAGTAACAAAGAGAGGGATAGAAAAGAGGGAATTCCTATAACAGAATTTCCAGAAGGTGGGGGTGCTACTTATACTGGTAAACCCCTGGTATCTTCACAGGGGAGAATGACATGAAATGATTTTAACCCTCTTGCATTCGCATTCTCTGAACACAAATTGCCCCTAGATTTCACATTCCATCACGAAATCAGTTCAGGCACACATGTTCTCTCACCTTTTCCTCTTTCTAAGTACATACCAGCAGCTGTAATTACTTCCAGACTCTCAGCACACTTTGTACCTCTAGCCTGATAGAGCTTTGACATGTGGTAGCAATTAGTGATGGTCACTGCCTGATGGAAAACTACTGTGTGTAAATCCTGGTTTGGAACTAAGAGGGTTAACCAACTGGACACTGTAACACCAACTGTGAAGAGAGCATCTGTCACCGAATTCCATGGATCTGCACTTGAAATGTGATTGTTGTTTTATTGATTGTGTAGTTTTTGTATCCCTCAGTGTCAGAGAGATGTTGTTATGTATTATCAGTGTTTCAGATATTACCTTTATTTCTCTGTTGTATCTTTTTTTTTTTTTTTCAATGTTGTCGTAAACTTGGTTGTTATGTATTGAGAAGAAAGTTAGCGTTTTCACTGGTAAGATTCAGTTTGTTGTTTCCTTTTCACAGTCTACTCTTTGGTATCATGAGAATGTGTTTTCCTAGTTATTTTGATGTTGTGGAATCGAAACCTACTCTGGTGTTATGGGGGTGTTTTTTACACATATATATTTTTTGATGTTGTGACCATGAAATAACACTGCTTTCTCCATTGCTACCCCCCCCCCCCCCCCAAAAAAAAAAATGTATCAGATGGATAAATACAATAGTAAGTAAGAGTAAGGAATAAGTAGTTTTCCTTATTTTAGAATGTTTTGCTCTGTTCTCATTTTGTGTAACGCTATTTCTACATTAAGGGAGAGAACCCCTCTTTCCCTGTAAACGTGCACTGTGCTCATTTGTAAGCTTCTGTCACCCAGTTGTGGGTGTTACATAGGGAAGGGCTAGGAGAGGGTTGGTTGAATACCCTAAAGTGGGCAACCCGTAGGGAAAAAGTTAACAAAGTTAATCTTTGTTGGAACAGTTGTGCAACCTTGCACAGTGTTCTCATTGCTGACTTGTTAGTCTCATGGGGAGATAGATTGTATCAGGTTTCATGCTCTCTGTGAGAAGGACTTCATGGGTTTTATCGCAAAATTCACCCTTTCTTCCCAGTTTCACCCCCAAAAATCAAACTGAATGTCAGTGTCCTTCATACGAGACTATAATCTGAGGCCCTGTGTGCAAATGCATGCATAACATCTTGCACACACGTTAAAAACCTGTTCCACCTGCCGAAGAATAGGCCATTTTGTGCTGGTATGAATGAAGGACAAAAAAGAAGCATGCACAGAGGTGTAGTGTTTAGACACCACCTCCTAAGTCAGAATGCAGCTACCTAAATGATGGGGGGGTTTGCAGGGGGGGAGGGGGGGGGGGGGCGGAGATGGTTGTATGCACAAAATTTTACCTTTGGTGAACCTTGGAGCTCTAGCTGAAGAATGAAAAGATTTTTTTTTTTTTTTTTTTAACCCTAAAATTGATATTTGTTGATCAAATATTTTTGGTTTTTAAGGTGTACAGTGTCCTCTGTATAGCTGCAGTTTTTCTATCTTTCCATGTTGATTCTCTATCAAATCTTTTCTTTTTCTCTATAGAGGTGTCTGCACTGATTTTTCTTCCTCATACTTTGCTGCTTGCTTTGCTTTTGGGTGTTTTTTTTTTCTATTTTAGAGGGGAGAGAGAGAGAAAGAGAGATAGAGAGAGAGAGTGTGTGTGTGTTGTGTGTGTGTGTGTGTGTGTGCGTGCGTGTGTGTGTGGGGGGGAGGGGGGTGCTTACGTGTGTGTGTGTGCGTGTGTGTGTGTGTTTTTGCATATGTGTGTGTGAGTGTATGTGTGTGTGTGTGTGCTTGCATGTGTGTGTATGTGTGTGTAAGTGTGATTGCGTGTGTGTGTGTGTGTGTGTGTGTGAGTGTGTGTGTACATACAAACTGCCTTATATAGGCCTGCTATATATATATAGTATGTACCATATATGTGTGTATGCCTACATCATGTGTCAAGATCTGGCCTGTAGTATCACAAACAGTGGTGACAGAGGGGTTCTGTGGCTTCCCCGTCTTCACAAACACAGTATCATAGCATGAGCTCTATCAGGGGGCAGGGGGG
>JASPKP010005795.1:0-5000 GCA_030674155.1 Stramonita haemastoma | reverse complement strand
ATATAATATATATTGTTTTTTTAAAGGTAAAGGTGTCCCTTAACCTATGTGGTTTAGGGCAGCGAGGCATCAGAGACCTCAGCTTCTCTAGGGCCAGCATATTGAGGACGGCGCCCATCTCCACTCCCTCGCTGCTTTACCTTCCCTGACCCTAAAGAGGCAGGTACCCTATTTACCCCTGGGTGGAACTGGGGGGACAGTACTGTAGCCAAGGTGCTCAAATGGTCGCCCATCCAGTCAGTAACCACGTTCGATTGCTGCTTAAACCTTAGCTTGGGGAAAGCGAGTGTTCTGACCACTGAGCTATCCCATTCCCAAGATATATAAAATATATATATATATATACTTATAAATATATATATAATATATAAATAAAACACACACACCACACACACACACACACCCCCACACACACACACACACACACACCACACACACAAAACACACACACACACACACACACACACCATATATATATATTCTAAATTATTTCTTTCTTTTCTTTTTTGTTTGTTTATTTCCCAGGCAACAACGCCAGAGCAAGAAGTCCGAGGCCTAGTCCTGGGGGGGGGCGCCCCAAACCCACGCCCAAACCCAAACTGGAGCCCAAACTGCCCAAATGTTCGGGGTCTGTACGCCTACGAAAGCTCAGGACCACCGATGAGCTTAGCTTTAATGAAGGGGATGTCATCGATATCATCAATGAAGGTAAGAGGGGGGGGGGGTATGTGTGGGTTATGTTGGGTTTATGAGTGTGTGTGTGTGTGTTTTTGTGCAGTTTGTTTGTTGCTTCGATTTTACGTCTGTTCAACTCCAAAGTGATATTAGACGATGGGAAGGGAAGGGAGGGTCTAGTAAAGTTGATGGATGTGTGCAGTAAAAATGGGGGTCTTTTTCTTAATAATGTAAAACAGTACATGATTTGGGTTAAACAGTGATAACAACAAGTAAATACATAATAAATGCTAGTATGACATGTGGTGTCAAGTCATAAACGCTATAATCATCCCCTTGAAGGGTACATATGTATGTGTGTTAAGCGTGCACAGTTTTGCGTATATGCATTAAGTAAATTTTTCTTAGATGTACTTTTTGATGCAGACTGATTTTAATTTTTGATTTGATGTGGAAAAAGACAGTGCCGATACAAGACATATGTGAAGAAGGACCGTGTTTGTTTTGTCTAAAATCACTAGATGCAGACGTTAAACTGAAGAATGCCACTGCAGTGTTTTATGTTTGTGTGAAATCACCAAAGATGCCACTGTCTGAAATCAGAAGGTGTTGAGCCAAGCATCAAAAATAAAGATACCACTGCACTAAGTGTCTGTATTTGTCTAAAATTACTAGTTAAAATGAAGATACTACAACACCGACTGTGACCATGTTTGTCGCAAACCACTAGACGTGAACAGCTGTTAGGCTGAAGTCACCACCACACCCCTACAGCGTTCTGTGTTTGTCTAAAACCACTAGAGATGTTAAACTGAAGACACCACCACACCCCTACAGTGTCCTTACCTTACCTGTCGTGTTCCCTTGCAGACCCCTCTGGCGGTGGCGCGGCAAGCTGAGGGCAAGGAGGGCCTGTTCCCTGCCAACTACGTGGAGAAGATGTGAGGACCTCACCTCACCTCACCTGGTATACCGTTCCTGATCGGTCCATCCACTCTGCCACTGCTTCTCCTGGTATACCGTTCCTGATCGGGCCATCCACTCTGCCACTGCTGCGGCTTGCTGCTGGTGGCATTGCCCATCACTCGGGCACACCTCGGTCCCCTTGCTACCTACATGTGTACACACCACACGCAAACCGACTGTGCAGCCGTCCTGTCTGTCTGTCTACTTGTCTGCTTGTCTGTCTGTCTGTCTGTCTGTCTGTCTGTCTGCTTGTCTGTCCGTATGTGCGTTCTCCATGGTGTTTCACTCAAAACTGTTGGGAGAGATCTACTGCAGATTGGTTGGGGGGGGGGGGGGGGGGGGGGGGGGGGGGGGGGGGGGGGCGGGGGTTTGTCGGTTTTTTTTGTTTTGGTGGTGAGGGGGATGGAAAACACAAAAAGGAAGAATTTGAAAGGGGAGAAAAAGTATGTTTTGTGTGTGAGAGAGAGAGAAAGACAGAGAGAGACAAAGTCAGCAACATGTGCTAACAAGCTTATATATGTGAAGTAACAGTCTTAAAGTATGTTCACAGAAGAGTAAGTATTTCGTGCATACATACAAGTTGTTTGCTGTATTTTTTTTTCTGTAAGGTATTTCCACGACCTTTTTTTTTTTTCCCCCCAGTGGAAGGTTTTGGGCGATGTTTCTGTGAATGAAAAGGGAGATCTGAAGACAGATGGAGCTGGTGTTTTTTTGTGGTGTAGATAAACAGATCTTGGTTTTTATATGCGACGATTTCAGTTCCAACTATTCTAAACCCAAAGAGGGATTTGATTTTGCAGCTGTGTGCTTTTATTATTATTATTAATTATCATTTAACATGGGGTAGGGAGATGTGCAAAAGCGTGAATGTCAGATAGAGAATAAAGAAACTTTTTTCTTTTAGTATTTTTTTTTTTTTTGGGGGGGGGGGAGGTTATTGGTCCTTTTTTTTTGCATTGAATTTTGAAGAGAGCAGAAATCCCTGATCTGAATGTAAACAGTTTTCTTCATATCGATTGATTAAGCAGTATTGAGAAGTCATGTTATTTTGCTGAAACGGTTCCGCTTTTTAGATGGCTTTAAAAAAAAAAATGTTGTTGCACCATTGAAATCTGGACCACAGGATATAGATATTGTTTACTAGAAAAGTAGTTGGGATCTGTATGTGTTGGTGTGGTGTGTTGTGTCTTGCGCGCACGGCATGCATGCATATATGTTTGTATGTGTGTGTGTGCATGCATATCTGTGTGTGTGCATGCATATGTATGTGCATGGCATGCATATGGGCGCGCATGGTTGAGGTGGAGGGTGGGACGGAATCTTCAGCATTGGATTATGTTAGTTAGCAAATGAACGAACAAACGAACGAATGAATGCGTCTTTCTCTCTCCACTCTCTCCCTCACTGATAGAGGTTCTATGTGATAGAGAACAGATCTGATACCATCAGCGCAGAGAAAAGTGCGTGGGTGTGGTTGTCAAGTTTATGGCTAGAAAAGACAGCTGCTGTGTGTCATTCCTGTGTACATCACTGTATGGATATATAAACTGTAATCTTTCTTTGTCAAGTGTCGCACTCTTGCTTTCCCAGTATCTCACACCTGGCTTCACTCTCTCACTGTCTCCCCTCCCCCACCCCCTTCCCTCCTTCATCCCTTCCCTCCCCCCCCCCCCCCCACCCCCCCCTCCAGTGATAATCTATGCATATGATTGTGTTAACCAAACAGCAAAAATGTAGTAGATTTTATGATGAAATGATGATGAATGATGATGAAGATGATGATATAGCTTAATATTAAGGTGGTATGTTTTGGCACAAAAACAGTCTCTTTGTATGTATGATATCTTTGTGTGTAGTTTTATAGTTGTTGTTTTTTTTTTCTGTTGCTTTCGTAGATGTAATATGGTAAATTTTGTTTTTTAGAGGTTTTTCAGGGGGGGTTTAGATTTTTTGTTATATTTTTTTCGTCTGGGGTTTGTTTTGGCTTTGGGTTTTGGGTTTTGTTTTTTGGCGGTTGTTTGGGTTTAATTTTTTTTTTTTTGGGGGGGGGGGGGGGGGGGGGCAACATAAAAATTGTTCTCCCCAAATTTTGAATATAAATTTATTTTCTCAAACAGTAACAAAAATGGTGAACAGAGGAAAGAAGAAGGGAGAGCATGTGGTTTTGGTTTGGGGTGTGTGTGTATTTTATGTAACGTGTTACTCTTCTTCTGTATTACAGTCTTTGTACTTTGTTTTGACAGAGTGAGGTGTGATGGGAAAAAAATATGAGAATGAAGGGGTAACCCTTTTCCTGCTTTGGCAAGTGGACACAAGTCACAGTGTAGTAAAAACGTGGTTGAAACAGTCAGTGTGACAAAATCACCTGTCACTGTGTCATGTCATTCCCCCTCGCCATAGTTTTCTCTTCATGCCATACTCTCACCCATTCTGAGCAGGTTTTGGGGTTTTTTTTATGCTTCTTTTTTTTTTTTTTTTTCATGTTTCCCTTTCTCTCCACTCGCCTAAAATGTAGATTTGGTGTGGTGTGAAATGGGAGGGGGTGGGGGTTAACGGAGGGCAGGGTAAGGAGTGGAAGGGGGGGGTGGTGGGGTGGTGAAGATGTGGGGAGAAATTGAACTTTCAATATTTTTTTTTTTGTCTTTTTTTTGTTTTTGTTCAGTGATTTATTTGGGGAAATAGATGAGTGTTGGTTTGTCACTGTGTGGGATAAATGTCTAAGCTGTGAAAAATCCTTGCTTTTTTATGGTTTTAGTGTTTATGATAACGTGAATGGATAAATTTTTGCTGCTAAAAAGGGGGTGACTCCCCGTTTGTAAATAGAATGGAAATTGAGATGTGAAACCAAATTTTTCACCACAGAAAGGACAGTAGATGTAACTTGAGTTTTCAAACAGAATGGACAGTTAGATGTAACTTGAATTTTTTAAACAAATGGACAGTTAGATGTAACTTGAGTTTTTAAACAGAATGGAACATTAGATGTAACTTTTAGTTTTAAAAAAGAAAGGACATTAGATGTAACTTTTAGTTTTCAAACAGAATGACAGTTGAATGAACTTGAGTTTTTCCCAAAAAGAATGACAGTTAGATTAACTTGATTTTCAAAAAAGAAAGGACAGTTAGAAATTTAAATTATTTTTTAAACAAATGGACAGTAGATTAACTTGAGTTTCAAACAGATGGACATTATTACCCAATTTTTTAAACAGATGGACAGTTAGATGTAACCAAAATTTTCAAAAATTACAAAACAGTTAGATGTGGTACAAAAAGTTTTTCAGATAAAAGGTTTTTTTATTGGCTGCCCTCCCCCCCCTCCCCTTCCTTGACAAAACGTCAGCAGTGCTGTATGTGTC
>JASPKP010005794.1:12500-15269 GCA_030674155.1 Stramonita haemastoma | reverse complement strand
TCCCCAGATTGATTCTGAAATAACAACTCGACCAGGGCCCGTCCTTAGCGCAAGTAGGTAACCATCCCCCCAGGGGACAGGTTTTTTCCACCCCGGGGGACACGTATGTCTCCACATCAGTAGGTTTGAATGCAAGGGGGGGTGGGGTGTATGCAGGTGGGAGATTCAAGGGTAAACCCCTCTTGCTTGCCAATACCCCCAGAATAAATAAATAAATTAACCTTTTGGGCAGATTTTTCGAACTTAGTACAAAAGAAGCTTAAATTCACAGGAACTGGCAATTTTTGGAGCAGATCAGTGTTAGAAACAAAAATTACATTTGCCTTTTTAATTTTGGGCTAAATTTTATATTAAATGTAAAACAACAAAACATTTCCCGAATGTTTTGTATTTCAAAACCATTAAAAGCTAATAATAGAACATTTAAAAAATGCAAAAGTTAATCCCATTTTGACAGAATTTCAAAATGTTTGGGAGCACTTTTTAAACCATTTACCGAAACGACGGCTGATGTAAAACAATCTTTAAAACTTATGAGAAAACACAAACATAAATTAAGGGGAATTTTTTTTTTACCGTAATAGCCGCTACATTAAGTATTTGTTTACATTTATTTTATCCATAATTGCCGATTGTTAAAATCCCTAAATCTTTGATTTTCTTATAGATGTTATTTTGTATTACCAGTAAAATTTTTTTTACTTTAAACAAAGATAAAAAAAAAAAAAAAAGCATAAAAGAAGAAATTTATTTGTATAAAAAAAAATCAGTAGTTTTTAAAAACGTCGAATTTGTGACCTGCAGTATTTTTAAAGTGGACTCAAAACACCACTAGCCTAATTTAAGGGGATCTTTTTTACCGGGAAAATAAAATAATGAAATAGAATATAAAAGATTAA
This sequence comes from Stramonita haemastoma, assembly GCA_030674155.1. Taxonomy (NCBI): domain Eukaryota; kingdom Metazoa; phylum Mollusca; class Gastropoda; order Neogastropoda; family Muricidae; genus Stramonita; species Stramonita haemastoma. The sequence continues at coordinate 14,370 of JASPKP010005794.1, read as the reverse complement.
TAACAAAAGCAACAGCAGCAACAACAACAACAATAATGATGATGATGATGGATGACGATAATAAACAGTAACAACAACAACAACAACAACAACAACAACAACAACAACAACAACAACAACAATATAATGATGATGATGATAATGATGATGATGATGATGATGATGATGATGATGATGATAATAATAATAATAATAATAATAATAATAATAATAATAATAATGATAAATGATAAAATGACACTTTATAGGCTGACTCCTTTCTTCTGGGGATACAATGAATAAGGCTATAATCCGCTATACAGTGTGCAAAAGCTCAAAAAGTCTGCAAATCCAAAAACAATATTCGGAGGCATTTTTATAGCCCCCCCCACCCCCCCCCCCCAAAAAAAAAAAAATCCCGCATCTTGAACACTGCACTTTTCTCGTATCCCCCTCCCCCATCTTCCTCATCATCTTTACCTCTTTCCTCACCTTCAAACAGACATCAGAACCACTGTGATCCAAATCGTTACCAAGCTAACTTAGGACCCCCCCCCCCCCCCCCCCCCACCCCCCCCCCCCACCCCCAAAAAACAACAAACAAAAAAACAACAAAACAAACCCAACAACAAAAATCAAACAACAAACACCAAAAAAAAAACCACACACACACACACACACACACACACACACACACACACACACACACACACACACACACACACACACACACACCACACACACACACACACACACACACACACACACACAAAACAAAACAAAACAAAACAAACAACAACAACGAAACGCTATCCTTACCACAATGCGCCAGGTTGTAACCCGCAAACAATAAGACTTTTGTATCATTGTGTGGAGAATGTCAGTTCTTACAGTGGACGTTTTTCTCTATACCAGGTCTCTCACAGCACAGTCCGAGGAAGTGTATAGTGCATGAGATCTTTGGACTGAAAAAAAACCCCTGCATTCATGAATGCATGCAGTGCGATGAATGCAATGTTTGTAGCGCACTCAGGGAGTCAGGGGAGAGGGGTGTGAATTAGCCATTGTGACAGATTACCTTCATGAATTAATGAATTGTGTGGCAAAGCTTCAGAACTCAGCATTCAATACCACATTGGTGTGTAAGGAAAAAATGGGGAGGGTTGAGTGGTTTGAACAAACATCAGCTCGCGACCCTGGAACGGGATAGCCTTGTGGTCAGAACATTGCGCTCGCAATTTGACGACCCGGGTTCGATTCCTGTTCGAGGGGATTTTGTCTCTGGAGTTAACATCAGTACCGACTCCACTCCTCCAAAAATCCTTCGGATGAGACAATAAACCGACGTCCTGTGCGCTAACGCACGCAGAATACCTTGTGCATAATTATGTCAAAACCGGTTCAGCTTTTTGGAAGAGTAGGCATTGCGTGTGGGTAAGAACGGATGACAAGAAATTAAACCCCCCCCCCAAAAAAAAAAACATGCACATTGCTGGCGTATTTAGACCTCATCCCCGAAGTCGGAATGCAGATACTTTATGGTGGGCAAACGGTCACAAACGCAAAGTTTCATCATTGGTGAACCTCGGAGCTCTAGCCGAGGAACGAAATAATAATCCCCGGCTTTAACCATATTCTTATACAGGCCCTTTAATGAACGGAGACTGTAAAGAAGATACAGTGTGTTGCTGCTCCATCGCCTCCCCCCCCCCCCCCCCCCAAAATCCAGAAGTGTTTTATGAATCGTGGACCCTGACTGCTGATTCGGAGAGAAGAGTACAGGCGGTGGAGATGAGATGCTTCCAGAGACCCCTTGGCATCTCCTACAGAGACCACATAAGCAACGAGGAGGTGCATAAGAGAATCCAGCAAACCACTGGTCCCTACGAAA
>JASPKP010000579.1:40000-41728 GCA_030674155.1 Stramonita haemastoma | reverse complement strand
ATTTTTTTAAAAACCCCACCTTTTTGGTAACTTATTGAAGTACAATAAACAAAAAGGAAAATGCAGTTCTAACAAAATCAGTAATTCTAAGTGTGTGTGTGTGTGTGTGTGGTGTGTGTGTGTGTGTGTGTGTGTGTGTGTGCGCATGCACGCGCGCGGTGGTGTCATTGCGATTTGAGTGTGTGTGTGTGTGTGTGTGTGTGTGTGTGTGTGTGTGTTTTGTGTGTGTGTGGTGTGTGTGTGTGTGTGTGTGTGTGTGTGTATTTTAAGACTGAAATTTTAATACTTTCTGCGACAAACTGTTTCTGTTTACTTTTATATGCAATGCTTGAGACCACATGCATTCCTATTTGATAAAGTGCTGGGTTTTTATTATTACTGTATTAGTGTTGGTATTAGTGTTGTAATGTGTGTGGGGTAATGGCTGTATACTGTGCTGTGTTTATCCTCTGTGATACATATTTTTCCTATTTGTGAATCCCCAGACACTGCTGGCTTGTAAGCCATTGACTTCAGGAATGCAGGTCTGACACTACCACTGAGCTCAAGGATATTTCTGATCAGATCAAAAATATACTGGGCAACACCTAACAAACTATGGATAACAAAATGGCACTGGAGATGATGCCCTTTGTCAATGATTTACATGAAAATGACGATTATAACAGTTATCATGATGTGCAATTCTAGCTGGATGTCACACAGCAAGACACCCATTATAGAGGAGAGAGAAAAAGTGCAAGTTAGCTTGCTATATTAGCCACCCAGTACAAGTGTCCTCATGATAGTAACAGTGAGTCGACTGAGTTAAAGCAATAGCAAAAGTAAATCAAGGCCTGAGGCAGTAGGAAATAGGAGGACGGGTCCTGTATGTGGTGTGTGTATGGTGATAGGAGGGGTAAACAGGAGTTGAAACCTGATCAGAGTAGAATATGTCAGTGGACCTCCAACTCCAATTAGGTATATTATCTCAAGTCACTATAAAAATTTTACAGATCCAAATTGACCTCTATCATTTTCTATTAAAACACTTAATTTCTAACCCACATAGTTTTCATAACTGAGCTTTTTTGTCAATCCTACAGACCCTTGATACAGAAATGGGAAGAAGTATCGATGTCTGCAGCCCCATGACTGTTGTCCTAAACCTAAACAGTCTACAATGTTTCGTTGTACAACTTTTAAATCCTGCTGCGATCTTGGAAGGGATGGGAACATTAGATCTAAACGTTACATCGGCTCGGGTTATCTAAGCCGTTTTCTTCATCACAAAACGATTCTCTCATGCACCGATCTCGATCATTTCATTGCCACGAAAAGCCAAGTTGGAATGACAAGTCAGAACTTACCTTCAAAATCACAAAATTGCCGAGCATGCTGAACCTTTTACATTATGCCCCGTTTAGCACATCTAACCACACAAGCTATGTAAAGTTAAATAGGTAGATGCAAATTGTAAAGATCGATCAAATTGATTTCTTTTATCTTTCAACAATCACCGGAAATTGCCCGTCAACCATTAATGTTTGTGCACCAGGGTTTCTTTTTTTGTTTTGTCTTTTTATAGTGGTGATCTGAAACAACCCGACACCCACGCACAGAGGAGGGGGGGGGGGGGGGGTTTAGACTTTTTTTGTTGCTGTTGTTCTAGAGTTTGTTTGGGCTTTTTTGGGGGGGGTAAGGAGGAGGTGGCGTTAGTAAAACTTTTTATTCAGGAAAATTATTAGG
>JASPKP010000579.1:10000-32500 GCA_030674155.1 Stramonita haemastoma | reverse complement strand
TACTTGACTGTAACCTTTGAGAAAAAAGATTATCAATCAATCAGTCTATCAATCAGTCACTTGGGAATAAAGGTAATCAATCAATCAGTCTCTCTCTCTCTCAATTATTTCAGAATCAATTTGAGATTGATAGGCCTTAATTTTAAGCGGATTTAGTTCTGTTTTGTAAGTTTGCAATATTCCGATTTTCGTCCTGATCATATTCTTTTATCCTTGCTGGCTGATTAAGGAAAGGATTTCTTACTGCTGAGACCTCCGTTTACTGAGCTGATAGATCTACAAGTAATAAAGAGTACGATCACAGAAAAATGGGAGACGGTATAGCATAGTGGTCAGAACATAGCGCTCGCTATTAGACGTCCCGAGTTCGATTCCCGTTTGAGATGATTTTTCCCCTTGAGTTAACATCAGTGCTGACTCCACTCTCCGGGTCTCCCAAAAAGTCCTTCGGATGAGACTGTAAACCGAGGCCCCCCGTGTGCAAACGAACGCAGAACATCTTGCGCACACGTTAAATCCTGTTCCGCTTTTCGTAAGAGTAGGCCATTATGTGCCGGTGGGAACAGATGACAAGATTTACAAAACTGCATACACACGGGGACTAGATGAAAAAACACATGAATGCTTATTCCATTATCCTCGATATAAAAGAATTTAACATGCAAACAGATAGCAAGCTGTAGCGTACAACTAAAGCTGGCATAACAGACTTGTACTCACAGAATGCTGTGGCTTCCATTCCTGTTGCTGTGAATGTTATCAGCTGAAAGAGATGGTCAGTCACACCACATAGAGATAGAGATCCCTGTGTCTTTGCTGCTGTCACGTCACATGTCCTCCATCAAGACACAAGTGTCCTTCCTCCACAACTGTTTCTAGACATAGGCCCTAGCAGCAGGTCTAGCAGAGAGAAGTTGTGATGCCACTCTCACAAAGTAGGCTAGACAGGGACTGCGTTACTTCCAGTGATGAACATGATGTAGGCTAGGCCTTGTGTGCTGAATCTACGCCTAGCCCAAGAAAGATCTAGCTTATAGGCTAGGCCTAGCCTATGGACACAGTTCGTCATAGCAACGCAGTTCGTCCTCAGTTGCAACGAACTCGAACTCGTAAGTTGCAACGAACTGCGGTGCAACTTTCCACGAACTGCGTCGACCCCCCCCCCCCCCCCCCCCCATCCACACAGACTAGTTCCTCCCCCCAACTTACGACGAACTGCGTTGCTACGACGAGCTGTGTCGGAACAATGCTAAAACGTTTGCACAAGGTTCTGGGGGTTGGGGGGGGGGGGGGGAGAGAGAGAGTTACTAAAATTTTGAAGAGACCTTTCCTATTTCGATAGGCCAATTAGGCTGTCATCATCAGTGCTGGGGAGCAGACAAAACTGACAGAAAGCAGATGTATCAATGTAAACAGCATCCACCCTCAGTCCACCCTTTCTCCAGGCAGTGTGTGTGTTTAGGCTATCTTTCATCAACATAGGCCTCCAGGAACACAGGACAACAGCTGACAGTCTGCCAATAGTAGAGTTGCTAAGACCCAATATATCCTCAAATTGTTCGATTCTGAGTAGAAGTGTGAAATTTGGTATGTGGGTACCTAAATCCTTTCTTAATCATATTAGAAAGGGAAACACACGGAGGGTGACCTATGGAGGGTGTGAGCACACATTTAATTAGGTCAGTGTGTCATTTTCGTTTTCTAACAGGTTCCCACATGAAAACCCGTAGTGAGTCTTCTAAAAACAATAATTTATAGTTCTATGAAGTGTATATCATAGAGGATATGCAATACAAGTCATCAGTTAAATTTTTAGTTGACATTAATTAACTAGGTCAACTAAAATTAGGTCAAAGTACGTTGAGGTGAATTTTTTGGTCTTGTTTGACAGTTTTAAAGGGCTATAAACAACAATTTGTGCTAAATCACAAAGTAATAGATATCAGCTGTGCAGCACATGTGTAAATGCTTGATTTTTGTAAGTAAAAAAAGCGTTATCTGAAAGATAAACTAAGTAGGTCAAGATGTTTTCATAACATTTGGACCTATTTTGATGTTATTGTGAACCTTTCCGGTAGGTTTTTTGTTGATGTTGGTTTGTATTGGGAGGTTGTTTTGTTTAGAAGGAAAGAGGTAAGTGTGTACTTGTTTTTATTCCTTTTGCTTATTTTCACACACCACTGGCGTCTTCCAAATATTTTAAAGACTTGACCTAATTAGGACTAATTTGGGTATAAAATAGTTTTTGAAAACAGAACACACCACGTATCTCTTTTACAAGCAAGAAACAATGCAACACTTTGTGAATGTAAATATCACAGCTTTGTATATGAACTATCAATGGGACATTTTCTTTAAAAAGTATAGAAAAAAAGGTTGCTCTTCCTTACTCATCAGCTCACATATCCTGGAAGCAGTCTCCACCACAAGCGCAGAGGGCAGTACATTGCAGGTTGGCTCTCACACATTTACAACATCCTTTGCAGCCTTGTTTACACCCACAGTGGATCAGTTCAAGACATGAATCTTGTGCCTGCTGAAGAGTTGTCCAAACAGGCTGCCATGTCTGTCCTTCTTTTTTCCAACCCCATTCTGCAGAAGATGGGAGCACAGGCTGTTTTGTGAGACACTGACTCCAGATATGTCCAGCTTGGTACACAGCACGGAGAGTGTGTTGCTTTAGAGCTGCTGATGTTGGAGGAATGTTTTCTAGTTGCCTTCCTTGCTGTGCAAACAGTTTCTTCCTGGCTTGATTGACAGTACAGACTGCACTTGAACGTTCGTACAAGAGTACCACAAACCTCTCGATTGTCTCCATCAAAGTATCTGGCAGTGTGCATGGTCTGTCCATTATGGCCAAGAATGCTTCTGTCACCTCTGGAAATACAGTCCATGTGTTCCATGCTGTTGTCTTGCCTTTATTGCTGAAGAAGGACACAGTGTCACATCCAGTAAAAGCATGAAATGCTGGGAGTGCCTTTGATTTTTTCGATCCAAGTTGCATGGAAATTTGGTGAGCTGGGACATATTTGAAGTGTTTTCCAGTGCCCATAGCCAACCAGATTTCTTTTGCAGTGATGACCTGGAAGCTAGTAACTGCAAGGACAAGAACATCTGTGTCTGTGGTCCTGATTAAGATCTTGTCAAAACCTTCATGCACACAATCTGCTAGGTGGAGCAAGATCCTTGTGTCAGCCTCCTCATGTGTGCACTGTTGCAGACAGTTTGTTTCTTTGTTCTCAGGGATGCAGAGTACTTTGTCACCATAGGTTATCACCAATACCTTCTCCTGCATGTTGATCTTTTCAATTGTTCTTTCAGCAATGTATTGGAACAAATCACTTTTATTGCTATCCACACGGAGAAAACTGTGCCAGTTACCAGGTACCAAAGCAGTTGGCAACACTCTTCTTCGTACACCACATCCTCGGCTTTCTCTTGCACCTGCCTTGAGACTATCAGATGTGTACACATCAAATATAATGTCAAGTCTTGTTGCTGATTCCAGGGATTTTAAGACATATGGTACAAATATGTTGTCAACATACTCCTGAAATGTCTTGACTAGTTTTGGTGACAACATCTGCACCACTGCAGCTCCATCAAGCAATTTTGCATTGATCAAGATCAGAAAGAGTGTTAATAAGTTCTTTCTTTCTTTCTTTCTGCATGCAGCTTCAGTCCAAGGTAAATTGGAAGAGGTGTTTCTCTTTCTTTGTTATGCCGCTGAAAGTTTGTTTTCTTTGCCGACTTCCGACAGTTGAAAGCAATCAGCTGAGAGAGGGTGAGAACAGCTTGTCTTTGTGATTTCACCTCATGCTCTGATTGTTCCATAACAGTTGGACCATCCAGGATAAAGCTCATTAGTGCTTTCAGTGATGCTGGGACTGAGTCTTCTTGACAACTGTCATCAAAAACACCCTTGAAATTCCCCTTCCTTTGAAATATGTCCTTCCTTATGATCTGGGCTGCTTTGACTAGCTGAAGAGCATCAGAATCAGCATTGCATGCCTTTTTTAAAGCATTACCAAGATCTTTGTCAAAGACGAGGATGACTTCTCTCCCTTGGTTGGCACATTTAAGATCTGGTATGGCTGCTTCAATTTTTTCTCGCAGGCGTGAAGAATGAACATTCTCATCCTGTAAACCAAACAGCGAGAGCCGAGAGGTATACAGACGATTTAGGGATGCCAAACTAAAAACAGCGGCTGTGTGGAGGTCATCTCTAAAGCTTTCAATGTAAGCGACAACTTCAGCAAGTGCAATTGCATGAGCTGTTGATTTGCTTGTTGTCTCTTTTGCTTCTGGTGTCTGGTTTGCTGGGACACGTCTGTAGAATGCAGACAGACATTTATTGTGATAGTGACAATCACTTGCCACCATGTCTTTAACAGCAAGTTTCTTAAGCAACTCCCCATCATTAAGTTGTTGAGCATGAGCACGAACTTTCACATCCAGAGATAAAGTAAGTACTCGATGTAGCTGAGCTATGTCAGATGATCTATTGCAGAAGAAACATGTGACTTCTTTTCCTGTCTTGTGTGCCGTGCAGCTAGATTCAGTCGCAAGTTTCCTTGTTTTCACAGGACTAGATGTATCACATGTTGGCTTTCTCTTTCTGTTTAAATAGTGTTGCTTATTTTTGCACGACATGATTTGTGCCAGGAGGCTCTATGCTTTCTTAATGTCTCCTCAAAACCAGTTCCTTCATCCAGTTTAGACAGTGGAACAGACACTGGGGATTCGCCAAGTTCCTGAAAAGCTGCCAAATTCTGAGCAACATAGATATACCCTGCTCCATCTCCTTTCAATCCCTTGGCTGGACATATCAAAGGTGCTTTGTTTGATGGACTCTGGCATAAAGCACATAGGTTCCAGTCAACAGTGATGCCTTCACCTTCCTTCACTGGAATAAGAAGACTGTGATGGTCTATTCGCTTATAATCACGAGACATCAGCAACTTTTCTGCTTGAGGGTTTTCAACTGCAACAGAGGCAAAAAAAAACCCCAAAACTTGGTTTCTGACACGAATCAATGGCCATACATTTATCAAAAGCTTATGTACATACTGCAGATTCTACCATTACAGCACATCCTCTGACACAGTCCACATGTGTGTGTGTGTGTGTGTGTGTGTGTGTGTGTGTGTGTGTGTGTGTATGTGTGTGTGTGTGTGTGTGTGTGTGTGTGTGTGTGTGTGTGTGTGTGTGTGTGTGTGTGTGTGTGAAGGGTTGAGTGCGCACATGTATGCACGCACGCATGCACACACACGCATGCATGCACGCATACACACACACTTCTATAGATATAGACCTATATTTTTTATTTTGTTTTTAGATATGCATTAACAGAAAAGTGTTCGTGTGTGAACATGCACGCACGCTTGCACACACGCGCGCGCGCGCATGCGCCCATGCATGTGTGTGTGTATGCGTGTGTGTGTGTGTGTGTGTGTGTGTGCGAACGACGTAGTGTGTGTGTGTGTGTGCGCGCGCACGTGACGTGCACACACACACACACACACACGCGCACGCGCGCGCGCATGCAAGCACTTCCTTTGACACAGTCAACGCGCGCGCGCGCGCGCGTGCGTACGTGCGTGCGTGTGTGTGTGTGTAAAGGGTAGAGTGTGCATATGCACGCACGCACGCACGCACACACGCGCATACACATCTATAGATATAGACCTATATTTTTTTCCTTTTTTTTCCGTATGCATTAATAGAAATGTGTGTGTGTGTGTGTGTGTGTGTGTGTGTGTGTGTGTGTGTGTGTGTGTGTGTGTGTGTGTGAACGACATAGCGTGCGTGCGTGCGTGTGTGTGTGTGTGTGTGTGAGAGAGAGAGAGAGAAGAGAGAGAGAGAGAGAGAGAGAGAGAGAGAGAGAGAGAGAGAGAGAGAGAGAGAGAGAGACAGAGACAGAGACAGAGAGAGACAGAGAGAGAGAGAGAGAGAGAGAGAGAGAGAGAGAGCGTGTGAGCACGCACACACGCGTGCGCATGTAAGCGCTGTGCTGTTGAAACACACACACACACACACACTATGTTGTTGATACTATTTGCTTGTACGTACGTGGGTGTATGCATGCATACATGCATGTGTGTGTGTGTGTGTCTGTGTGAGTGTGAGTGTGTGTGTGAACGACATAGCGTGCGTGCGTGCGTGCGTGCGTGCGTGCGTGCGTGCGTGCGTGCGTGTGTGTGTGTGTGTGTGTGAGAGAGAGAGAGAGAGAGAGAGAGAGAGAGAGAGAGAGAGAGAGAGAGAGAGAGAGAGCAAGCGTGTGTGCACGCACACATGCGCGCGCGCATGCAAGCGTTGTGCTGTTGAAACACACACACTATGTTGTTGATACTATTTGCTTGTACGTACGTGGGTGTATGCATGCATGCACGCGCGTGCGTGTGTGTATATGTGTGTGTGTGTGTGTTGGTGTGTGTGTAGGCCCTATCAATAGCATTGTGTGTGTATGTGCTTGTGTGTGTGTCAAGAGAGAGAGAGAGAGAGAGAGAGAGAGAGAGAGAGAGAGAGAGAGAGAGAGAGAGAGAAATAAAAATGCATACACTTACCAGTTGTGATGGCAGTAGAACATTTTATCAGCAGCCAGAAAGTAGCAGAAAGTAAACAATCTGTTGGAACATCACTGAAATTTGAAAGATGAAAATGAAACTGTTCTTCTTTAATCCCATCATACACAACAGAGTGCAATGAGATGGGGATGGGGGGAGGGAGGGGGGAGGCAGGCAGACTCTTTCTTTCCTCGTGGGATGCCTTGGTAGGTGATACCTATATTTTTACACCCTCACAAAAATATTTCCCATAACAGCATTTTTAACTGCAAAATAATAGAATCCAAACTCAATGCACTGAGAAGGTGATCTTCTATTTTCGGGGGATGTTTTGCAACATGGAACATGTACAGAACAAATAACATGAAAGCAAATATAAAATATAAAGTGCCACTTTTAACATGGGTACCCAGGCTAGCAGTTACACCACCTGGAGTGATGACTGACACATGCCAGCCAGCAGGCTGACCAGCTGCTGCTGGAGGGTGAGGTGTAGGCTCTTTCTATGGTGTACCGCTTGTGTCAAAAGAGCAATGATCGAAATCGATTATCGATCACTGCTCCTCACAGAGGGTGCTGAGATCGTGTTTCCCTTTCTAGGAATAATCGTCATGGTCCATAGTATCATTGTGCAAGAGGAAATATCTCTACTAAAATGTGAACATTCATAGTGCTTGATGACTAGGCTACAAGAGCAATTAGCCTGACCTAGGCTAGGCTTAGATGCTGGAAGGGATAGGGGGGGGGAGCTAGGTGCCAGGCCTCATATCGGTCTGTTTATTTATATTAGGGACAGGCTAGCCTACGCCTAGTGGTCAGAACATTGCGCTCGCAATTTGATGACCCGGGTTCGATTCCTGGTCGAGGGGACTTTTCCTCTGGAGTTGTCATCAGTGCTGACTGTACTTCCTCCAAAAGTCTTTCGGATGAGACTAAAAACCGAGGCCCCGTGTGCGAACGCACGCAGAACATATTGCATACACGTTAAATCCTGTTCCGCTTTTCGTAAGAGTAAGCCATCATGTGCCGGTGGGAGCAGATGACATTTACAAAACTGTATACACACGGGGAATGGATGTAAAAAAGCATGTGATTGCTTATTCCATTATCCTGATAGATCTGTAAAAAATATATGTATATATTTATTTTTTATTCTTTTATATCAAGGATAATAGAATAAGCACTCATGTGCTTTCTTTTCATTCAGTCCGGTGCGTATGCAGTTGTGTAAATATTGCCATCTGTTATGCAGGCCTATTAGCCCAGGACAGAATATCTATCTATCTATCTATCTATCTATCTATCTATCTATCTATCTATCTATCTATCTATCTATCTATCTATCTATCTATCTATCTGTCTGTCTGTCTATCTATCTATCTATCTATCTATCTATCTATCTATCTATCTATGTAATCTAATCTATCTATCTATCTATCTGTCTGTCTATCTATCTATCTATCTATCTATCTATCTATCTATCTAATCTATCTATCTATCTATCTATCTATCTATCTATCTATCTATCTATCTATCTATCTATCTATCTATCTATCTATCTATCTATCTATCTATCCCTTAGTCTGGTGACCGGGGGCACCCCTGAAATATACATATGTATATAAACTTAATATTTGCTGTACATATATATTTATTATTGATATTTCCCGTACTTTCAGTTTAATGGTAATTACTGTCAATTTTGTAATCAACATGTAGAAGGCTTTCCAAGGTATCTGACAAAACTATATATTATGATATGCTCTTTTTTTTATGAGACATGGTGAAATGGAAAATGGATAACGTCATATTATCTATAAAAAAAAGGGATAATAACACGTTAAAAGATTTCTCTGGGTGAAATTCAGGCTGCTCTCTCTCTCTCTCTCTCTCTCTCTCTCTCTCTCTCTCTCTCTCTCTCTCTCTTCTCTCTCTCTCTCTCTCTCTCTCTCTCTCTCTCTCTCTCTCTCTCTCTCTCTTTCTCTTCCTCTTGTCTCTTCCATCTCTCTCTCTCTCTCTCTCTCTCCTCTCTTCTCTCTCTCTCTCTCTCTCTCTCTCTCTCTCTTCTCTCTCTCTCTCTCCTCTCTCTCTCTCTCTCTCTCTCTCTCTCTCTCTCTCCCACCTTACTCCTCTCTCACGCACACGTTAGTCCTGTCCGCTTTCGTAAGAGTAGGCCATCGTGTGCCGGTGGGAACAGATGACATTTACAAAAAACCGCATACACACGGGGACTGGATGAAAAAAAGCACAAGAGTGCTTATTCTGTTATCCTCGATATAAAAGACTAAATAATAATATAATAATAATAATAATCTCTCTCTCTCTCTCTCTCTCTCTCTCTCTCTCTCTCTCTCTCTCTCTCTCTCTCTCTCTCTCTGCAATAGAAGGGAAAGGATATTATTACTACTGTTCCCACTGTCCTCTCCCCCCCCCCTTACCCCCCCCCACCCTTCACATGTAAACCAGTACTATCCCCCCTCCACCCCTGCTCCCCCCCCCCCATGTAAACCAATAGTGATACCATCCCTCCCTCCCCCTGGCATCCACCCCCACCCCCTCAGACTCTAAACCAGTACCCCCTCCCTCCTCCTCCCCTGAAGAGACAGTCTCACTTTTATCTCGCTATCTTCTTATCCTATGGTCATGCCAGTACTGTGTTCTTAACTGTTATTCTTGTCCCTAAATGGCTGAACACCTTCAAATGCGGGGAACCCAGTCCAAAAGTACCTCAAATTATGTTTAAACTGCTTAGCACACCGTTTTCTATCAACACAGAGGAAAACGCCTCCCAAAACAAGGCCATTCTATAGATATGACATCATTCAAACGCAGATCGTCTCTCTGCCGAGCCAAACAACATTTTTATTCGAAGTAACAATACCTCTACCCACAGACACTAGAGCAAAGATATCTTTGCACTAGAGCAGCAACAAGCTGAATGCTGACAGTGTGCTGTCAACAGCAATCACAGTGTCAGTCTGTACATTTGAAAGCTGGTACACATCAAGTTTTTCACACTGTTAAAGTAGATTTTTTTCAAGACACTAGTGACAAAAGATATTTCTAATTTAAACTATCCCTTCAAAAGTCAATGGACTAAGACGTATTGTAATGGAAAGGGAAAAACAAATGTACAAAAATATGCTTTAAAAGATGCAAGGAAAGAATGGAAAGTATGAAAAATCCAGAGTGAACAAAGGAATAATCCATACCCCAAAAAGATGATGATAAATAAATCACTAAAGAGACTGAGGGAGAAAACACGATCTAAATTTCATCTCTTTTCCAAAGCACCAAGTACTTAGGTTACAAGCAGACACAAGGCAGCACAGTTGAGTCTATCCATTTTAAAACTAGAATCACTTAAAGACATCACTGTCAACGCATTTTCATCCCCCCCCCCCCCCTCTCTCTCTCTCTCTCTCTCTCTCTCTCTCTCTCTCTCTCTCTCTCTCTCTCTCTCTCTCTCTCTCTCTGTTGGTTTTAAGTTCCCACACCACCGAGGTGTCAGTGTATAAAGTAATCCTTTCCAGATGTGACTGCAGACAGATTGGTAGGCCTACCAGCCACAGAAACTCTGTGTGTGTGTGTGTGTGTGTGTGTGTGTGCGTGCGCGCGCGCTGCGCGTATGTGTGTGTGTGTGCATACGTATATGCGCGTGTGTCTGCGCGTGTGCGTATGTGTGTCTGCGTACGTGTATGCGCGCGTGTCTGCGCGCGTGCGTGTGTGTTTGAGTGCGCTGGCCCCAGCGTGTGGTGTAGTAGTAGCCCTAATGGTGATAAGGGGGGGGGGGGGGGAGGAGTGGAGGGGAGAGGAGTGAGAGGTGGAGGATTGCTGATGGGGGCTTAGGCTATTTATTTAATTTATTTATTCATTCTTATATTTCCAGGATAATGGAATAAGCAATCATATGTTTTTTTTACATCCAGTTCCCATGTGTATACAGTTTTGTGAATGTCATCTGTTCCCACCGGCACACGATGGTCTGCTCTTACGAAAAGCGGAACAGGATTTAACGTGTGCGCATGATGTCCTGCGTGCGTTGGCACTGGGGGCCTCGGTTTATAGTCTCATCCGAAAGACTTTTGGGGAGAGTGGAGTCAGCACTGATGTTAACTCCAAAGGAAAAACCCCCTCGTGGGGGAATCGAACCCCGATTGTCAAATTGCAAGCGCAACGTTCTGACCACTAGGCTATATCCTGCCCCCCCCCCCCACCCCCCCTGATTGAAAGTGAGAATGCCCAGGAGAAGGGGGAGGGGGTTCGATCTGTGTGTGTGTGTGATTTTTTTTTAATACATGCAAGCAAGCAAGCACGCACGCACGCACGCACGCACGCACGCACGCACGCACGCACGCACGCACGCACACACACACACACACACACACACACACACACACACACACACACACACACACAGAATATATAGCAGAATATAGCCTAGTGGTCAGTACATTGCGCTCGTAATTTCACAACCGGGTTCGATTCCCGGTCGAGGGGATTTTTCCTCCGAGTTAACATCAGTGCTGACTTCACTCTCCCCAAAAGTCCTACGGATGAGACTATAAACCGAGGCCCCGTGTGCGAACACACGCAGAACATCTTGCGCACACGTTAAATCATGTTCCGCTTTTCGAAAGAGTAGGCCATCGTGAGCCGATGGGAACAGATGACAAGATTTACAAAATTGCATACACTCGGGGACTGGATGTAAAAAAAAAAAAAAAAGCACTTGAGTGCTTATTCAATTAACCTGGATATAAAACAAAAGAGCAATCAGAGTCTAAATGCATTAGGGTGCGCACAAAGAGAACGCTTGCTCGCGATAAAAGCGAGCGCAATAAAGCAAGCGCTTGTAATATTGTTCAAAATTTGCTTGTGCCGCACAAAAAGCACACTCGCTTTATCACGCCTGCGATTTCAAGCAACGCTTGGGAAGCGTAAAGAATCAAAAGTTAATTCTTTATTGCGAGCAAGCGTTTGTTTTTTGTTTTGTTTTGTTTAATGTCCTTCACTACTTGGTGATATAGACACACCCGCATTCAAACCATCACCTCTCTCTCCTCTCTCTCTCTCTCTCTCTCTCTCCTCTCTCTCTCTCTCTCTCTCTCCTCTCTCTCTCTCTCTCTCTCTCTCTCTCTCTCTCTCTCTCCTCTCTCTCTCTCTCTCTCTCTCTCTCTCTCTCTCTCTCTCTCTCTCTCATTCATATATATATATATATATATATATATATATATATTATATATATATATATATATATATATATATATATATATATATATATATATATATATATAACACTACAGTAGAAGTCTTACTGGAGAAGAATATATATAACCTCAGCAACTGATGTTATGAACTGCTGAGAGTCATATCAAACTTCTTGAACAGTGGCATATCTTTTTTTAACATCTAGTCCTCTCCTTCTAAACAGGTCAATAAGAACTGGGCAATCAAACAATAAATGGTGGATTGAAAGAGGATGAGAACAGCAACATGACACATTTTTAGAATATTTGGTATTCCATGCATTTAACCTCAGTTTATACAGTAAAATTTCTAGTTTACGAGAACAAGAAATATGTTCAAAATGTGATGTTTTCATTTTGGAATGCGTTCTATTCATCAATTTAGCACTAATTTCATACGAGGACAGTACAAGATTGGAATCAAACGTTTCAATACTACAATCAGAGGCGCCTTGAGACTATAAACCGAGGCCCCGTGTGCGAATGCACGCAGAACATCTTGCGCACTCGTTAAAACCCCGTTCCGCCTTTCGGAAGAGCAGGCCATTGTGTGCCGGTAGGAGAGATGACATTTTTTTTTAAAACCCCAACATATACACAGGCATCGTGTTTAGACACTATCCCTGACGGAAAAAACGGGGAGTTGAGTCCCCAGGGTGGCTCTGGGCTGTATAATATAATATATATAAAATAATATATATATATATATATTATATATATATAATATATTATATAGATATATATTATATAATATTATATAATATATGTATGTATGTATGTATGTATGTATGTATGTATGTATGTATGTATGTATGTATGTATGTATGTATGTATGTAATGGGTTTGCTTGCACTTGTGGCAACGCTCTCTCCCCGGGGAGCATTCTGGTGTCGGTATGGGAGTTTGTGATTTTGCTTGGGTGAGTAGTCAATGACTGGCTGTGGTAGCCTACTGCTGATTTCTGGGTGCATTTATCGTAATGGGTGCGTTCTGATATTCAACTCCTGTGTTGTGGGTATTATTTTCGGATACTTGTATATATATCTATATGTTTACCGTTTTAATGTACGGCTTTTACCCGCTTGAATTGCTCTGTCTGTGAGACAATAAAGTGTTTTTGAAGTTTGAAGGTAGGTAGGCAGGTAGGTAGGCCCTGCTAGCCTATAGAGTTTTGGGCAGCGTCTTTCAGCATCATTGGAGGTTTTCATAGGGGGGGGGGGGGGGGGGGGGTCAGTTCTTTTTTTTTTATGCAAGCCTTCCTGTTTAGGACAACTATCACTTAAGGACACTTTAGCCCTCCTGCTGCTGGAGGGGGGAGGGGGGCACCACCACCCAGCCCTACCCTAACGACCCCCCTCCCCCTTTTATGAGCTGTATTGTGTGGCTGGAACCTATCTCTCCACACTGGGCATCTGTGTGTTGTCTACACACTAGGCTTTGATTGACAACCCAGTCCTGCCCTGACACCAAGGCCCCCTGGAGAGGGGGAGAGAAAGGGGGGGGTGGGGACAGAGGGGGGAGAGGGAGAGAAAGAGAGGGGGGAGAGGAGGAGGAGGAGGAGGAGAGAGAGAGAGGGCGGGAGAGAGAGAGAGGGGGGGGAGAAGGAGGGAGAGAGAGAGAGAGGGGGGGAGGAGAGGGAGAGAGAGAGGGGGGGGAGAGGAGAAGAGGAGGAGGAGAGAGAGGGGGGGGAGAGAGAGAGAGAGAGGGGGGGGGGGAGAAGGAGGGAGGGAGAGAGAGAGAGAGAGAGAGGGGGGGGGGGGGGAGGAGAGGAGGGAGAGAGAGAGTACTTACAAGAAACTTCCTCCTGTATATACTCCCAGGGGGGGGGGGGGGGGGGGCTAGAAACAGAGAAAGTCTCCAGCATTCTTTGTGTGTGTGTTTCATGTATCCGTTTGTATTCTTTTATAATATCCACGATAATGGAATTACCCCCTAGTGTGCTTTTCTACATCCAATCCCCATGTGTATGCAATTATGTAAATCTTGTCATCTATTCCCACCGCACACAATGGCCTCTGACTCTTACGAAAAGCGGAACATGATTTATCGTGTGGGCAAGATGTTCTACATGCGTTGGCACTCGGGGCCTCGGTTCAAAGTCTCATCCAAAAGACTGTTTAGGGAGTGGAGTTGGCACTGATTTTATAACTCCACGAGAAAAATCTCCTCGAACGGGAATCGAACCCGGGTCGTCAAATTGCCAGCGCAATATTCTGATCACTAGGGCCTAGGCTATACCGTCCCCCCTCCCCCCCTTGTGTGTGTGTGTGTTGTGTGTGGTGTGTGTGTGTGTGTGTGTGTGTGTGTGTGTGTTTCGCTGTCTGTGTGTGTTGGGGTCAAGCAGGCATGCGTCAGTAACCATCGCCACCGTCCACACGCACGCACGCACACGCACACGCACACACCACACACACACACACACACACACACACACACACACACACACACGCACACACATACATACACACACACACACACACACACACCACACACACACACACACACACACACACACACACACACACACCTTACATGGAATATTGTATTAACTTCAGTCCCAATAAACTGATTAAAAAAAAGTCTGGCGAAAACAATTATGATCAATCATGCGTTAAACAGTATAAACAGACATGTTTCCTATACTCTTCTTCATTGACATAGTTTGTTCAAATGTGTCTTTGATACTTCGCGCGCGTGTGTGTGTAAATGCGCGCGTATGTGTGTGAAAAAAGCGCGCGTGCGCGCGCGTGTGTAAATGCGCGCGGTCATGTGTTTGTGTGTGTACGCGCACGGGTGTGTATGTGCGTGCGTGCGCGCGCGCACATCCACGCCTGTGTGTGTTATGTGTGTGCTGCGCGCGCGTGAGTGAGTGAGTGTATGTATGTTTTATTCTTTTTATTTCGAGGATAACGGAATAAGCTTTGATGTGGGGTTGTTTTTACACCCAGTCCCCTGGTGCATGCAGTTTTGTAAATTTTGTCATCTGTTCCCACCAGCACACAATACCACATCTGTGTTTAAAGTAGACTTCAATTTTATGTCCTTCCACATGAAGTGATACTGGCCATGTGTGTGCGTGGTGGGTGTGTGCTGTGTGGTGTGTGGTATGTGTGTGTGTTATTCTTTTATTTCGGTACGGATAAGCTTTGATTGGTTGTTTTACACCGTCCTTCTGCAGTTTGTAAATTTTGTATCTGTTCCACCGGAACAACCAATTGTGTTTAAAGTATTCAATTTTTGTCTTCCATGAAGTGATATGGCCATGTGTGTGCTGTGTGTGCTGTGTGCGCGCGCGCGGTTGTGGTGTGGTGTGTGTGTGTGTGTTTTCTCTTCAGTTTAATGTCCTTTCACTAAATAGTGGTATCAGACGGGAAAGTGCGTGTGTGTGTGTGTGTGTGTGTGTGTGTGTGTGTGGGGTGTGTGTTGGTGTGTGTGCGCGCCGCGCCGCGCGTATGTGTGTCGTGCGCGCGCGCTGTGTGTGTTACGATATAACAGCCTATGCGACAAAGTAGTAAGAACTGAGGGAAAAAAACAGCTTAGATTTTAGTATGGTGTTGAAGTGTAATGAAACAAATCAAGAACGTCTCTAAAAAAATTTACAAGTCAGAAATAAAAAAATAGGATAGAACTGTGCAACACTATAATTACGCCATATAACCTAATAGTCTATAGGGATGAATTATAGCCTATTAACTAGGCTGGGGCATAGGCTACCTTCTCAACCTTTGTCTTATACACACTCACACAACATATAACCCTTTGCACTCTCTCACGTCTAAGCTAGCCTAGCAGGGGGGGGGGGGGGGGGGGCTGTTTTTTTTTTATATTTTTACAAGTATTGTAAGAGAGAGCGAATCTGAAGCGAAATTAGGCATATGACATGCATACACTCACTGCCAGGAGGTAAGCTCGTGGCGGGCCCACGGGCCCACGCATACACAGCAACTTGAAGCTACCATTGCAGTGACAGAAAGGGGCGGAGCTCAGCGTTGGCCGTCCAATGAGCATTGTGTGGATACCCCCCTCCCTACTACTCACTAGCCATCTATCACTAGCCTTAGTGTGTCAGTCTGTTGCCTAGGCCTATAATATTAGGCTATAATATATGACATGGGAAGATTTAATTATAGCCTTCACTTTTGGGAGAAGTAGGCCCTCTCCAAAGAAACTGCTTTTTTTTTTTTTTTAAAAGGCAGAAAGTGGGTCAAAGTTATTTCGGGCTAACTGTAGAAATGAATTTAGATGAATTTCGTCACTTGTAATACGTGGCCAGCTTGTGTGCTGCATTTTGAATTTTGATTTGATTTACTTTTATATCGAGGATAATGGAATACGCACTCTTGTGCTTTTTTACATCCAGTCCCGTGTATATGCAATTTTTGTAAATGTCATCTGTTCCCACCGTACACGATGGCCTACTCTTACGGAAAAGCGGAACAAGATTTAACGTGTGCTGCGTGTGGCTCTGCGTGCGTTCCACGGGGGCTCGGTTAAGTCTCATGGAAGGACTGTTGCAGCAGGGATGGTGTGTGTGTGTGTGTGTGTGGGGTGATGGAGAGATGTGAGAGGAGTGTGGTGTGTGGTGTGTGAGTTGTGTGGTGATGGTAGAGATATTTCTTATTTGAATTTAGCTTGGAATGTACAAACCAATATAATGTAGCTTTCGTTTTGTTTTTTTGTTTTTTCCCCCACATTATGATTCCTATCCATATGCCTGACAGTACTGTAAATGCTTCATGGGCTGATTAATGTTTTAACTTGACTGGATCACATCCTGCTATTAAAGACAAAGGGTGTGTGATTGTTTGCAGAAAGGTTTTCTGTATCATCCAAATGATGTAAATTAACTGTTTTGATAAATTCATACTGTTTCTGTGTACTGGTGGGGGTGGGGGGGGGGGGGGTGTATAGATCACAAGGCCACCATAAATTGGCATAATAGGTAAGCAAAGTACTCTCTCTCTCTCTCTTCTCTCTCTCTCTCTCTCTCTCTCTCTCTCTCTCTCTTCAGGGAACTCTTTATCCTCATGTTTGCAGATGACCTAGCATTATTGTGAAGATCGCCATCTGGCTTACAAAATCAACTGAACTGTCTCAGTAAAGCATGCTCTAACCTCACACTGGAAATTAATTGTGACAAAACAAAAGTAATAGTTTTCAGGAAAGGGGGTTATTTGGGAAGACATGAAAGATGGTCTATCGGCGGAGAACAGCTGGAAGTGGTCAATAACTATATGTATGTACCTGGGGTTTAATTTCTCAACCACTATGAGCACATCTCGGAATACACAGCTCCTAGCAATCAGAGGTAAGAAACGAGCAACAGCAGATATTACACGGACATTAAAACCAATCGACAGTGTGACCAAACAGACATTTTTCAAATTGTTCGATTCTATAGTACAGCCAATCCTTTTTATGCCTCTGAAATATGGGGCCTGCTGCATTAGACAGATAATCACAGATTCTTGCTTAACAGCGATTCAACTGAAAAAGTACATCTGCATGCGTGTAAAAAGTTCATGAATGTCCTCCGTACACCATCTGTCATGGTATACGGCGAGCTGGGGAAGTACCCTCTCATAGTTAATTGCTTCATTAGGTCACTGAAGTTTTGGTTCCTGTAATAAAAATGGATAGACTTCACCTCCCTCATCGGGCTTACCAACTTGTATTTAGTCTGGACGATCAAGGCAAAAGTAACTGGGTATCAAAAGTTAGAACACTTTTGGAAACATTAGGTTTTAATTTTGTATGGTTAAACCAAGGAGTAGAGAATGAATCAATGTTCTTGTCTGTTTTTAAGCAAAGAGTGATAGATAGTGTACATCAAGAGTGGTTTGCGGACCTAAGGGACAGCGAGCGTTGTAGTCTATTCAGGTCATTCAAACCTGTCTTCTCAACAGAGAGCTATTTCTCGGAAGTGTCTATACAAACCTTTAGAGACTCTCTGGTTTGGTTCAGATTGGGTGTCAGTGACATCAACACTCACAGAAACCGTTTTAATCGCGATGTCAACCCAGGTATGAATGACTGTCCCTTCTGCCCGGAAATCACAGAAGATGAAAAACACACTGCCGTATAATACAACATTCGTCCAGGTTTTTTTTTTAAGACGGTACCCCCTCATTTTGAAGACCAGAGCTTGCTGGATGTATTGTCATGCAGAAAGGCCCAGACCACACGACAGTTGGCTTGGTTCTTGCACAAATGTTTTGAGATAAGAAAGAATGGATAAGATGCCCTTCATGCTTTCAGACGGATGCTGACGAAAATGTTCGAAACCAAACTAACAATGCTTTTTCTATTTTACCATTAACCCATAACATGAATCTCTTGAAAAAACAAATCTCTGTGCTTTCATGTATTGTTTTCAATGGAATATTTTTTGTTTCTTATGTTTGCATTGTTGCTCACCTTGTGATAGAGGCCATCGTGCCAAAAGTCAATTAAAAGTTCGAGTTTGAGTTCCTCTCTCTCTCTCTCTCTCTCTCTCTCTCTCTCTCTCTCTCTCTCTCTCTCTCTCTCTCTCTCTCTCTCTCTCTCTCTCTCTCTCTCTCTCTCTATCTGCTGGACAGGATAGCCTAGTACTGTAGTAGTTTGAACATTGAGGTCGCAATCTGACGCAGGTTCGAATCCCGTTCAAGGGGATTTTTCCCCATGAGTACTGTAGTAGTTCGAACTTTGAGGTCGCAATCTGACGCCGGTTCGAATCCCGTTCAAGGGGATTTTTCCCCTGAGCTAACATCAGTGCAGACTTCTCTCTCTGCAAAAGTCCTTCAGATGAGACTATAAACAGCGGCGCCCCCGTGTGCAAACACACGCGAGACATCTTGCACACGTTAATCCCCCCGCTTTCCGAAAGTGTAGCCCATTATGTGCCCGTCGGAACATATCAAAATTGACAAAACTGCATACTCAAATGGACTGGAAGTAAAAAAAAAAAAAATAGCCCATGAGTGCTTATTCCATTATCCTCGATAAAAAGAATAAGGATAAATCGGCCTGTGGGCACTGCAAGCACACACACACACACACACACACACACACACACACACACACACACACACACACACACACACACACACACACACACACACACACACACACACACACACACAAGGGAGAGAGAACACTGAACACTGAAACTTTAATGTGCATAAGCCTATGACCGCAATACATTTCAAGGTACAAGGGTGGAAAGAGGAAAAAAAACATCCAAGTAACAAACCAACCAAGAAGCTCACTTAGTTATAACTTCTCATAGTCTTTGTTTAGACCTTGGCACACAAAAAAATCACCCAAACATGCATATTTTTTAAACACGAATAAAGTGGTGATGGAAACAAAAATGCATACAAACACAGTTAAATGTCTCCATTAATCCTGCTTCTTAGAAGACCACCCGAGTCCAATATCACCCAGAAACAAAATTGATAATGATATAATACTTGATATTGTTGCTGTTCTCTCCCATAAAATAAACATCAAGTACAACATACATCGAGTTAGTTGAAATTAATCATATTCACATACTGTTGGTTTGTTGTTTGTTTTTTCAGAAAGTCCCCACTTAATACAATTTTACCATCCATTAGTTGATACAAAGCAATCACATTTTTTTTTAATGAATATGCAAGAACAACAACAGTTACTAATGCCCATATAGCATTTGATGTCGTGAGAAGGACAACAGTGCATATTATCATTTTCAGATCCAATAGCCACCCATTGCCTGTACAGTGTATATTCAGTAAATAACCTCTGGATCGGGAGTAGCATGCAAACAGCTAAAAGTCAGACTGTTGTACACAGAATATCCCCTCTGAGCATCATCACACACATGTATGCACCGGCAGATTTGCATACCCATTGACACCAACACCCCTCTTTCTCACACACACAGGGCGGGGACTGGATGTAAAAAAGCACACGAGTGCTTATCTGTTATCCTCGAATAAAAGAATTTGCCATGCCTTGCCATGCCTTACGCACACACACACACACACACAACACACAACACACCACACACGCACACGCACGCACGCACAGATATTAATACAAATAATAATAATAATATACTATATTATATATATTATAATATTTTTTATTAATTATATATATAATGGAATAGTGCATGCGTGTGTGCGTGCGCACCTGTATATATATATATACAGGTGCGCACGCACACACACACGCACTATTCCATTATCCTCGAAAAAAAAAAAATCACATATACATGTAGGCACGCACGCAGCACGTGCGCGCGCGCGCGCAAACACGTACACAGTAACAAACACATGCGTTCGAGTGATCACACACACTTACAGAGCCATATGCACGCACACACACACCCTCGCACTCGCACGCGCGCGCGTGCGTCGTGTGTGCGTGTGTGCGCGCGGCCACACACACACACACATGCACACACGCACACAAGCACACACGTGTGTATTTGTGTGTGTGTGTGTGTGTGTGTGTGTGTGTGTGTGTGTGTGTGTGTGTGTGTGTGATGATTTTATTTGAAGTTAGGCTATCTTGGAATGAAATGTAGCTACCTTGTCTTTCCGATTATGATTCGTATCAATATGCCTGTCAGTATTGTAATTGCTGTTGATAGGATAATTAAAGTGTTTTTGACTGGACTGGTGGTTAATTAAAGGTGTTTATTTCAATCTTCAGATATTTTATTCTGTGTAATTGTCATTTGATGTTTCTAATCTCCACTTTGCAGAAATATCATTTCGGTGTGGATTATAGTCTGTACCATTGCGAGATTTCCGCACATTTGAACATCTGCTAGGGGCCTATGCCAGGCCTACTCTAGGCCTATTGCCTGTTTTTTTTTTCCATTTTATTCTTTTATATTGAGGATAATAGAATAAGCACTTTATGTAGTTTTTTCATCCAGTCCCCGTGTGTATGCAGTTTTGTAAATATTTCGTCTGTTCCCACCGCACACAATGGCCTACTCTTACGAAAAGCGGAACAGGATTTAATGGCAAGATGTTCTGCTGTGTTCGCACACACGGGGGGCCTCCGTTTAAAGTCTCGAAAGACTTTTGGGGGGAGTGGAGTCAGCACTGATATTAACTCCAGGAGAAAATATCCTCTCTACCGGGAATGAACTCGGGTCCTCAAATTGCCAGACCACCGGAGTTGGATTCCCCATTCCATTCCCTGTCGAAGGAGATATTTGTTGTGGCTGCTGTGCACAGTCATCTCTGAATAATTAGGCTACACCTATAGGGCCTAACAAACACCAAGTACGTTTTCTGTCAATGCTTCTGATAGGCCAAGTTTCGACCAATCATTGTTTTCATTTAGGGCCACGCGAAAAGAAAACCAAGATGGCGAACCATCAACACATGTGTTATTGATAAGATGTAAAACAATTCATGAGAGATAAACAACTGTGACATTAACAGAGTGCCAGAATTTAAATGTGGCGTTTACGAAGGCTTTTTCCTCTGTCACTCCATTGAAAATAAGTGATTTGCTTTCTGCGTTCTTCACTGGTTAAGGTAGGTTATCTGATGATGATGATGATGATGATGATGATGTCATGATTTTTTTTTTTTTAAATGACAGGCTTCTTTATTAGGTGCCAGCTCCCATATAGGATGGTATCGATTTTTGATGGGTCCAGTTGTGTAAAGATCGGAAGAGAAAACTAATAATGCAGCTAAAATTGACTTGAATATTTATATATGATATCCTCAAGTTTGTACAGATCTCTCTGTAAGGTGGCTGGAGGAAGGGAGAGAATCACTTTTTTTCTTTTTTTACTTCAAGGGCACTCGTCCCCGATTGTCACCCTTTAAATAAAAACTCGTGGAATTTAGTCTGACAAGTTTATCTTACTTGAATTACTTTATTCTTATTTTAAAATAAAATGTCAAAAAATGTTTTCTCACAAAATTTGTTAAAAGGTAGGAACTCATGCCCCCCCCCCCCCCCCCCCAACTAATGACATAAATATACTTCTCTGTCTCTGTCGTCTGTCTGTCTGTCTGTCTGTCTGTCTGTCTGTCTTCTTCTCTCTCTCTCTCTCTCTCTCTCTCTCTCTCTCTCTCTCTCTCCTCTCTCTCTCTCTCTCCTCGTTTGTGTGTGTTTGTGTGAGTGATCATGCATGCATACTGTTATAATGAAAAAAACAACTTCTGCTTCTGCTTTTAATCTCCTTTGGGTTTTGTTGGTTTTTTTGTGTTTGTTTGGGTTTGGTTTCTTATGTTGCTTTTTTTTCTTTCTTTGTTTTTGTTGTTGTTTGTTTTTCTGCGTGAATATGTGGGTTTGGGGCTAATGTTACTATTATGAAATTGATGTATCTGTATTGGATTTATTTTATTATTATGTGTACCTAGCTTAGGGCGGGGACTAGATGTGAAAAAAACACATTGGTGCTTATCCTTGAAATGAAAAAAAAAAGATTTGATATCTACATGTATGTGTATAGATTTATTCTATTTTTTTATTTCGAAGGAAATGGCTCACTCATGTGTGTTTTTTGTTTACCTCCAGTCCCCTGTGGTATGCGATTTTGTAAATTTTATCATCCATTCCCACTCATGGCACTGGCTTACAATTGCCTACTCTCCCGAAAAGGGGAACAGGTTTTATTGTGTGCTCAATATGTTATGTGTCATTTGCACATGGGATCTTGGTTTATTGTATCATCCAAAGGA
>JASPKP010000579.1:0-7500 GCA_030674155.1 Stramonita haemastoma | reverse complement strand
TGGTTTGTTAAAATTTTGTTCCCGGTTAGATATTTTCCAAAAGGGAAATGGCAAAACCCCAACCCCCCCCCCCTTTTCAAAAAAACCCCCAAGTACAAGAGCTGTGGGGCCCTCCCCTTTGGGGGGTTTTCAAAACCGGGTCCTGTACTGTCGTCAGCTGAAAAACGTTGGGGGGTTTTTCCCCATCCCAAATTCCTTCCTTTTCCCCTTCCCCCCCCCCAAACCTTAGCTCCAGTTGCAAGAAACCCCCCAAAATAAAAAATTTTCAACCCCCAAAACCCCCCCCTGGTTTTGGGCCCCCATATTTGCTGCAGCAGAAACTTGGTTTGGGGCTGAGGATAGTTTGGGGGATAGGGGAAAAAGGGGAAAACTGAAGTTTCTTTTTGGGGGCCAGCTGAAGAGGGCAAAGGTCACTGCTTTTTTCCCCCCGGAAATTTTTTTAAAACCCCCAAAACCAAAACCCAAATTTGGGGAACCCCGACACTAGGGCCTTTTCGGGGCTGTCACCCCTCTCACTTTTTAAAATTTTTTTTAAAAAAGGGGTATATACTTTTTTAAAGGGGGGTATAAAAAAAAACTGACTGTCCTTGTTTTATCGCCCCCTTTGGCCCCCATAAGGGCCCCCCCGGGGGGGGCCCCACCGCGTCAGGGAAACCCACATCGACAACACCAAATGAATTAAAACCAAAAACCCAAAGATTCTTTAAAAAAAATTTGGGCCCTTTAAAAGGGAGTATAGAAATATATAAAGCAGTACTGCAATGGGCAAAACCCCCAGACAGGGGTTTTTGGGGGACAAGTTTTTATTTCCCAAAAATACGGGAAAAAAAGTTTGAATTTTGGGAAAAATCACAGAAAAAGGGAAAAGGGTGAAAAGGGGGTGTGCGGGGGGTTGATGGGGTGAAGTTGGCTGTAAGACGTTTTGAGAGCCCCCTTAGGGGGGTAAAATAGGGGGTTTTTGGTTTCCCCCCTTTTCCCCAAGTTCCCCCCCATTTGAAAATTTTTGTGTTAACATTGTGACTTCAGTTCGGAAATTTGGTAGGTAAGTGTGGGGGTAACCATGTTTTCCAAATTTTTCTGTTGTTGGTATGTTTTATTTATTATTTTTTTTTTTTTAAGGAAAAGGGAAAAAAAAAGCATTTGGTGGGGTTTTTTTTTTTTTTTTTTACAGATGGCCCCTATGCTTTTGCAGTTTTTAAATTTTGTCATTTTCCTTTTGGCACACAATGCTTGAAATGGAAAGGTTTAACATATGGCAAAATGTTCTGCATTCGTTCGCACAATGGCTAAAATTTTTTTTTCTTTCCCAAAGGGAAATTTGGGGGGGGGTTTTGGGGTTGGGGGCGTGGTGTGTGTCGGGGGGTGTTTGGGGGGTGGTGTGTGTGTGTGTTGGGGTTTTGTTGTGTGTGTGGGGTTGTGTGTGTTTGTGGGGGTGTGTTTTGTGTGTGTGTGTTTTATGTATGTTTTTGTCCCGTGAAATTTTTGTGGTATTTTGTTTGTGTGTTTTTTGTTTTGTTTTTTTGTTTTGGGGTTTTGAGTGTGTTTTTGTGTTTTGTGGTTTTGTGTGGGTATGTGTGTGAGATGGTATTGGGGGGTGGGGGGTGTTGTGGCGTCTTTGTGTGCATATGTGAGTAGATAATAATAATGATAATAATAATACATGGAATTTGTATAGCGCTATATCTTGCAAAAACAAATCAAAGCGCTTGCATTCGACCTACACAACACACAATCAGCAACAATTTACAGTTTTGACAAATTCGAATGTACACTACATGTGCACGTGTATATGTGTGAAAGAGAGTAGGGAAGATAGAGACGAGACGAGACCCAGAGCTATATATCTGTTAGAAATCAGCTGTGTACATTTTGTTTCTTTGTATTGTTGTACAACCTTCCCCACCTCCCACCCTTTGGCCTTTCCCCTGTTGTCAAGGATTCTTTCTGTCCTCAGTATAACTCCACTCAGTCTGTGTGTAGCTGATGCCATCATGATAGATTTACTGATAGTCGAGATTCCTTCTGTCCTCAGTACAGTCTGGGTTGATAAGTCAGTGTGTTAATATCCATAGTCAATACAGTCTGGGTTGATAGGTCAGTGTGTTGATAGTCAAAGTCAGTATAGTCTGGGTTGTTAGGTCAGTGTGGTGTTATCCAAAGTCAGTACAGTCTGGGTTGAGAGGTCAGTGTGTTAATATCCAAAGTCAATACAGTCTGGGTTGCAAAAACTCTGGTGTGTTGTGTACTGAGTCGCCCCTCTCCTCTGTTCAATTCTTTATCATCCTACATAATCCTCTTTAGTTCGAGAACAGCTTAGTGTCTGATGTCAGGTTGGCCCAGGGTTTTAAAAAAATTTTATTTATCTTTATTTGTGAGGTCTACCCTTAGATCAGTTACAGAATATGGCAGGCTTTTTTCTTTAGGAATCAAGTTGATTTGGATTGTTGTAGTCATAAACATTTCTGTTTCTTAGCTTTTGATTTAAAATACTTTGGAAATGTCAGATACATGTTCTGCAAAATCCTTTTGAATAGATTAAATGTTCAGTTACCTTGAAGATAGTGCTGGTTTTGAATACTTCAGTATATTTCAGTATATTTCTTGCTAAGATATTATATATATATTAAAAAAAATTGTTTTCTAAAGTATTCATGACTTTTTAGGTGTGGTCAGGCTGGGCACTGTTCAGTAACATGACTGTCCAGTATGAACCAGAAATTCTCTCTAGCAGTCTGCAGGACATTGGCACCAGCTGTTAGCTCCCTCATGGAGTTTTTAGCTAGCAAGAATCAGGGACTGAAAATAAATACATTAATGAAAATTTAAAAGAAAACCACCACACAAACACAGAGACATACAAGAGAGAAAAACACACACACACACACACACACACACACACACACACACACACACACACACACAACACACACACACACACACACATACACCAAGTGTGAATAGACTTTAAATTCAACAACAAACCACAACAAACAACAACAACCACACAACACACACACACACACACACACACACACACACACACACACACACACACACACACACACACAGCAAGACATTTTGACAGGTATGTTGTTGAATGTTTAGAACTATTTATTTATTCATTTTGAAAAAAAAGATACTCTGTAAAGTGACAGTTTGTTTAAAATGCAAGGCTGTGTTTTAGTAAGCTTTGGTCAGTGATGCCAGTCTTCAGATGTTAGGGATTAAAGAGTTGTTGAATTGACCTTCCCCCCGTGGGACTCCCGGGGAATGCTTGCAAAGCGAGCATTACAAGAATAGGGTCCCTGCCCGCCAGCCAGGCATGTCGTAAGAGGCGACTAAGGTGGCACCACTCCCCAGGTAGGGGGTTGGACACAGGGCTAACAACCCTCTTCTGTAAAAAAAAAAGTTTGTTACAGAATAGTTTGGTACCCTACATGCCAAGAAGGCATAAAAAGGCTTATGGATATGAATTGACCTTTAGATGGACATGGGCAGAGAGCTGTTAACTAGTGTTCAGGTTCAGGAGATGACTGAGTGAGGCTGAAAAAGCCGTCCAAATGGCTGTCATTGGCTTGTAGCTTTATTTCTTTTCTTCTTCTTCTTTTAAAAATAGTAGTTTTGATGTTGTTTTTTCTGAGATAGAGGCTGGTCTATGGGACACACACACACACACCACACACACACACACACACACACACACACACACACACACACACACAACACACAATCACACACACACAAACCTCTACTTTGACACTACTATTTGACTACTGACACTACTATTTGACTCCCGATACATGATTGTATCTCGTTATCGTATAAACACAACTGTAGCACTTTAAATTTAATTGTATGGAAATGTAGTATTTTAGACTTAGATACATTGTTATTGTGATTATTGTGATTAACTTGAATGTATATGACTGTAGTATTTTAAATGCAGACTGTCATCACTATCACTATGCAGCATTCTGAATTTAAATAGACTATATAACGTGTAGTATTGTAAATGTAGAAACATGCCCCCCCCCCCCGCTCCATTCCAGTAATTCTTGTGTACCCGGGAAGCCAGACAGGGATTAGACTGCATGCTTACTCAGTGTAGACTGTTGTGTTCATTTTCTCTGATGCCTTCTGTCACTTCACAGTGCAGGGACTAGTCCTTTCTGCCAAGCTTTGCTCAGTATTTCCTTAAAAGATTTGTGACTGGCTTTTGTCTAGGTCACTACACATCTCACAGTTTCCCTGATTTCCCAATCTTCTTTAATTAAGTCATATGCACTTCCCAGTGTTCTCTAAGTCATTACACTTTCCCAGTTTTCTGAAAGTCAGTAGATGCTTTACAAGGTTTAGTGTTTGTTTACTGTGACATTTGTGAGGAAGTTTCAGTGGATGCACATCATTGGATATTTCTTTCATTTGGTTTCTGATCTGAATCGCTCTCTTCTGTATCATCAGCTTGTTTCATCCCCGTATCAGTCTGAAGGGAATATCAACACATGGATTTCAGTAGTCATATCTGTGTAAATTTACCAGTTTACAAACCTCTCCCCCACCCCCATCCCCAAACACCCTTACCATGTAAAGACACACACATGTACACATACGCATAAATACGCATATATAAGCACATATGTTGGGAATTATGGATGCGGAAGACATTAAGAGAGAGATAAAGATGACTAAATTTTATTTATTGGTGGTAAATGATTAGGCAGAGTGATTTATATATTAAAAAAATCCTACCCTCCAAAGAGAGAGAGAAAACCTAGGAATATATTATTTTCCTTTGCTAGACTTCAAAATTCATATTCAGAACCCAGTGTTGAAGAGACACATTTGTCAGCAGTGAACCCCTGTAGTAAGCCATACTCCTTTGCACCCAAAAGCAACTCGGGATTCATTTCTTTCAGGGTTATCAAATAGGGATTCATAAAACCTTCACTCAAGGCATGAAGTCCTTTTCAGAACGCACTCACACCCCACACATTTGCACCCACCCATGCATCAGTATGCGCACACATGCATGCATACACGCAGACATGCACACATATCCATCCACACACCACCACCTACTCACCCCAGGATGAGGGCAAGCCCCATAGTAGTGATATGGGTGGCTGAGAAGCCTGAGCTGAAAAGCTTGTCCTCGTCCACAAGCATACACTCACTACTAACCAAATACGCACACACACACACACATGCACACACACACACACGTGTGTAAACACACGCACACACACACATCCACACATGTTCACACAGACACATACATATGCACGCATGCATGCATGCACACATACCTACCTACCCCCACCTCACACCACCACCTACTCACCCCATGATGAGGGCACGCCCCACAGTAGTGATGTGGGTGGCTGAAAAGCCCGAGCTGAAAAGCTTGTCCTCTTCCCATATGTAATGGTCAGAAACGTCAAGCAAGAGCACTAAAAGAGAGCAAGTACCGCAAGCTCAGGCTCGAGAAAGCTCCTGTCGTGTTCTTAAGAAAATGGCGCCTGGCCAGAGGCTCCAGGGAAAGTGTTTGGGGTCATGTTTGTGTACACACAGACATGCACAAGCACGAGCATACACACACTACTACCTGAATCACACACACACAAACAACACACACACACACACACACACACACACACACACACACACAGAAACTTAAGGGGAGGTGGGGGGATGGACTTGCGATGCCTTGAGGTTGGTTGTGGTCGTTGTTTGATAGTTCTGAGGGGGTGATCCTGTGGTGCTGGAGGGTCTTTGGAGGTGGGGTTTATCACTGGGGTTGTGTTTTGGTCACCAATATGGTTTGAACATAAGGATGCATTTTTTTTCAGGTAAAATTGTGTATTTGCAGGAAAACATTGGATGAGACTTTCATTTCTCGCCAAGAACATTGTGCGTACTGCAATGAAGACTTGCACACTTGTGTGCATAATTTATAAACACTCCACAACAAACACACTACACACACACACACACACACACACACACACACACACACACACACACACACACACACAATATGTATATGCCTATGAGCGTCTCAACTGACATACACTGCCAGGTAGGAAACACTGTCTTTCTTGTTAGCTGCATGTCCTCTACACATGCTCAAGTTCAACATGCTGTAGAAGATGTGTGCACAATCAACATGTTCATCAGGACAGAGTCAGTCACCTGCAAGCTGATTCTCTAGTTGGCTTTGATTTTCTCCTGTTGGCTTTGATTTTCTCCTTGTTGGCTTCTTCATTAAGAGATTCATTTTCTGATCAGAGTTGGAAATCATGCCTACACCTGTTAACTCCATGCTCCTTCTCTATTTTTCTGGTGATAATCATTCTTTCCTAGTGACAACTATCACCATCTGTCAGTGAGAAGTTTGCAAGCTAAAGTGGTCCTGATTTTCTTCAGCTGCTTCTTTTTTCTTTTTCCATTACAGAATATGTAGTCTCATCCATGCCTGGCCTACCTATCATTGCACAAGATTCCCTTGACAAAGCCAAACTGGACAGTCCTTTGAGCAGTGTCAGTTTTCCTTCTTCCAGCTAAGTTGGCCACAATCTAAAACGTTGATAAAAGCTGTATGTTATGATGAGATATAATGGACTAGCTCCCCTTATCGTCAAAATTATCTGCCTTCAAGAAAATGTCTGTTTGAAAAGGTAATTGAAACCTAAACACATTTGACTGCACAAAGTGGAGAAGAGAAAAAGAAAAACTCTCACACAATATGTTAAAGATGTTGCTGAATTGGGTCTTTATTCCCCCCCCAAAGTCACAGCCTACTGCCTGACTGACTGGTTTAATAGTGATACTGCACACAGTGGACATGGAGCTGTACCAGCAGTGACTGAATAGAATTGGTAGTGTGACTTAGCTACATGATTCTGCAGTGGTTTAAACAGAGGCACATGACAATGTAGCACTGTAGAAATAGAAACTGGACTGTGTAGCACTCAGGAGGTTTCTACTCTATTCTTTTATCATGCCTTTCTAAAGCTGCTATCCTTTTCTCTGAGGACTATGACGAATATGATTAATCATTAGTCATTGTTGGATTACAGCTGTCAGTTTGCCCTCTTTCAGCTCATCTTAGCTGCTAATTAATCTATCTCAGCTCCTCTTAGCTGCTAATTAATATATATCAGCTCATCTTAGTGCTATTAATCTTCATTAGATTAATCTATCTCAGTCTAGGTGGGGTGAGCTGGTGCTATTTATAGCAGGAACCCACACTTGGACCAGGTAAAAGGAAAGGCACGCTAAATTTAGCACTCTTGACTGAGTGAAGTTGGATTTGTGCGTTGTGGGATTCAGTCTGTTTAGCCTTACGCTTTTTTTTTCTTTTGCCTTACCCATGTGTTTGAAAAAGTTATTTTATAAAAAATCGGAATGTTTGGAATAAATGTGAGTTATCAGACAGGTGTTATGGTCGGTGACTTCAGCTAGATGGTGCATATTGTGGCTTGGTATGGTTTCGTTTTT
>JASPKP010000058.1:77500-106953 GCA_030674155.1 Stramonita haemastoma | reverse complement strand
GTCTAAATTGCGCACATAAAATGGCCAAAGTACAGATATCCAAATGGGCTATGGCCATCTAAAAATACCAACATTTAAATCGCACACATAAAATGGCTAAAATAACCATCTAAACAGGTTAAAACACACCTAAATGGGCTAAAATACACCTAAATAGGCTAAAATAAACCTAAATGAGTTAAAAATAAAAAATCTAAAAATACGAACATTTAAATTGCCACACATAAAATGGGTCAAATACAGTGGTTTAAAAATGCCATAATTAAAAACGCATATATAAAAATGGTGTTAATACAACTGTGTAAATGGGTATAAACATCAATTGTACTCGAAAAATGGCAAAATACAGCGATAAATCTTGCACATAGTATGCCTAAATTACAGCAATCTAAATGTGCTCAAATATATATACATATATAGAAGCAAAAAAAAACCAGCCGTAATCCCTGTAATGGGCTAATTTCATAACAAAACCATCTAAATGAGCTAAAACAATCTAAATGGGCTAAATTAAACGATCTAAATGAGCTAGCAGCAGAGAGACATCCAGAGTCATGAACTGGATGTGGGCCGGCCTCCCTAGAGTGTAAGGAAGATTAAAGGCTCGAAACACTTTTTTGAAGGGGGCTTCTCTGAGGACTCTCTGCTGCCATGCTCTAGGCGAGTTTATTACTACCATGCTTTAAATCACACACACATAATGGCTAAAATACAGCCGTCTAAATGGGCTAAAATAATCTAAATAGCTAAAACAAAACCATCTAAATGGGCTAAAGTAACGATGCAAACAGGCTAAAACAAGATCATGTAAATGAGCTAAAATAACTCTAAATGGGCTAAAACCATCTAAATGAGCTAAAACAAAATCATGTAAATGAGCTAAAATTAAATGAACTGAAACAAAAACCATCTAAATGGACTAAAACAAAACCATCTAAACAAGTTAAAACAAAACCATCTAAATGGGCTAAAACATCCATCTAAATGAGCTAAAACATCCATCTAAATGAGCTAAAATTAAATGAGCTAAAACAAAACCTAGATCTAAATGGGCTAAAACAACACCATCTAAATGGGCTAAAACAACATCTAAATGGGCTAAATTAACCATCTAAATGGGCTAAAACAATCTAAATGGGCTGAAACAAAACCATCTAAATACATGGGGCAGCAGAGAGAACATCCAGAGTCATGAACTGGATGTGGGCCGGCCTCCCTAGAGTGTAAGGAAGATTAAAGGCTCGAAACACTTGTTTGAAGGGGGCTTCTCCTCTGAGGACTCTCTGCTGCCATGCTCTACACGAGTTTCTTACCACTACCATACTTTAAACCACACACACATAATGGTTAAAATAGAGCTGTGTAAATGGGCTAAAACAAAACCATCTAAATGGGCTAAAATCTAAAATGGGCTTAAACAAAACCATCTAAATTGGCTAAAACAAAACTAAATGGGCTAAAACAAAACATCTAAATGGGCTAGAACAAAACGTCTAAATGAGCTAAAACGAAACCATCTAAATGGCTAAAACAAAACTAAATGAGCTAAAACAAAACTGTCTAAATAAGCTAAAACAAAATCATCTAAATAGGCTAAAATAACTATATAAATGGGCTAAAACAAAACCATCTAAATACATGAAGCGGCAGCAGAGAGACATCCAGAGTCATGAACTGGATGTGGGCCAGCCTCCCTAGAGTGTAAGGAAGATTAAAGGCTCAAACACTTGTTTGAAGGGGGCTTCTCCTCTGAGGACTCTCTGCTGCCATGCTCAACATGAGTTTCTTACCACTTCCATACTTTAAATCACACATGTGCCTAAAATACAGCCATCTAAATGGGCTAAAAAAAAAAACTCCATCTAAATGGGGTAAAACAAAACCCATCTAAATGTGCTAGAACAAAACCATTTAAATGGGCTAAAGCCAAACTAACTAAATGGGCTAAAACAAAACCATCTAAATAGGCTAAAACTAACCAAATGGGCTAAAACAAAACCATCTAAATAGGCTAAAACTAACCACATGGGCTAAAACAAAACCATCTAAATGAGCTAAAACAAAACCATCTAAATGAGCTAAAACTAACTAAATGGGCTAAAACAAAAACCTGTAAATGAGCTAAAACAAAACCATCTAAATGAGCTAATGCAACAATCTAAATGTGATAAATTAAATGATCTAAATGAGCTAAAACAAAACCATCTAAATACATAAAGCGGCAGCAGAGAGACATCCAGAGTCATGAACTGGATGTGGGCCGGCCTCCCTAGAGTGTAAGGAAGATTAAAGGCTCGAAACACTTGTTTGAAGGGGGCTTCTCCTCTGAAGACTCTCTGCTGCCATGCTCTACGCGAGTTTCTTACGACTACCATACTTTAAATCACACACATATAATGGCTAAAATACAGCTGTCTAAATGGGCTAAAACAAAACCATGTAAATGGGATTAAACGAAACCATCAAAATGGGCTAAAATAATCTAAATTGGCTAAAACAAAACCATATAAATCAGCTAAAACAAAACCATCTAAATGGGCTAAAACAAAACCATCTAAATGGGCTAAAATAACCATCTAACTGGGCTAAAACAACAATCTGAATGGGATAAAACAAAACCATCTAAATGGGCTAAAACATCCATTTAAATGGGCTAAAACAAAACCATCTAAATGAGCTAAAACTAAACCATTCAAATAAGCTAAAACAAAAATCCAAATGGGCTAAAACAATACCATCTAAATGGGTTAAAACGATCATCTAAATGGGCTAAAACAACAATCTAAATGGACAAAAACTAAACCATCTAAATGGACAAAAACTAAACCATCTAAACGGACAAAAACTAAAACCATCTAAATGGGCTAAAACAAAACCATCTAAATGGGCTAAAACAAAACCATCTAAATGGGCTAAAACAAAACCATTTAAATGGGCTAAGATATCAATCTGAATGGAATAAAACAAAACCATCTGAATGGGCTAAAACAAAACCATCTAAAGGAGCTATAATAATCTAAATGGGCAAAAACTAAACCATCTAAATGGGCTAAAACGAAACCATTTAAATGGGCTAAAATATCGATCTCAATGGGCTAAAACAAAACAAAACAAAAGTCTCATTGGTTGAGACTATAAACCAAGGTCCCACATGTGCAAACCCAGCAAAACCCACGCAGAACAATTTGCACACAGAACATTTTGCACTCATTAGAACTTGAACACTTTCAAAAGAACAGGCAGAACAGGCCATATGTGCCGGTAGGAGCGGATAACAAAATTATATATATAATATATATATAATATATATATATATAATATATATATATATAAGGGCATGCAACAGGTGTGTTTAGACACTATCCCTGAGGGGGAAAAAAACAATGGGTAGGCACTGCACTTGTGGCAATGCCCCCCCCCCCCCCCCCCCCCCAGAGCAGCCTGAATTTCACACAGACAAATCTGCTATGACATAAAGTGATATAAAATAAAATAAAATAAATAACCATTGGGCTATCCGCTCCCTTCAGTCACAATCACATCACTTTGGTTGTCCCTTTCCAATCCAAACCAGCAGAGTACATAAAACAGGTATTTAGTCACATCCAGGGCATCAAAGATAACACTCCCACCCACTGTCACTCCACCCACAGTAAGGTGACTAATGTCTTGTCATACAATACAAAAAAATAACTCCACCACCACCACCACAAAGACCAACACAGCTATCAACTCAACTGACAAAGAGTTACCACTAGGGAAATGGCAGAATATATATATATATATATATATATATATATATATATATATATATATATATATATATATATATATATATATATATATATATATATCAATCAGAGATCTAAACCCCACCTGAAGACCATCCAAAGTCACCAGCAGGTAGGACATCAGGCAAACTGCCACACAAAACAAAAACTGCACTACTGCCAAGTTCAAACTATCCACTCGCCTCAAAAGAGGTATAAACAACAATATAACCAAGACATATATATATATATATATATATATATATATATATATATATATATATATATATATATATATATAACATATAACCAAGACAATAAACTGGCATCACTCTTGAAGCAACCATGGAAGGAACAAACTACAGCTGTCAACTCCTCCTAGGAAGAGTCCCCACACTGCAAACAGCACAAATGCCACAGATACACAGAGCCCAACATCACATGAAGACTTCACACACAAGTCACCAGAAGAGTCCCCACACTGCAAACAGCACAAATGCCACAGATACATAGAGCCCAACATCACCTGAAGACTTGGCACACAAGTCACCAGAAGAGTCCCCACACTGCAAACAGCACAAATACCACAGATACACAGAGCCCAACATCACCTGAAGACTTAACACACGTCACCAGCAGGTAATGAGTCAGACCAACAAACAGCAAACCACCAGAGATTGTGCAACTGCAACACTAGTCTCATTCGGAGGGGACTATAAACCAAGGCCATGTGCGCACATGTTAAAACCCTGTTTTGCCTGGAAAAGCAGCCATGGTGTGCTGGTAGGAGTAGAAGACAAAATTATATATGTAAACAGCATGCACACAGGTGTCCTGTTTAGATACCATCCCTGAGGGGAAAAAATAATGGGTAGGAGCTGCACATGTGGCAACAGGCTCTCCCTGGGGAGAGCAGCCCATCAAGCAAAGAAATATGCTGTGACATAAGTGGTATAATTTATTTTTTTTAATTGCTTGACCACAGCCACCTCAAAGAAAACTTCCCTCCCATAAACAACCCCAAAATAAAACCAGCTTTAAAAATATGCACCCAGCTGACAAACAAAACTCTTCACTTCACAAAGAAAACTTCCCTCTGACAAACAACCCCCAAATAACGCCAGCTTAAAAAATATGTACCCAGCTAACAAACAAAACTCTTCACTTCACAAAGAAAACTTCCCTCTGATAAACAGCCTCACAATAACAGCAGCTTAAAAAATATGTACCCAGCTAACAAACAAAACTCTTCACTTCACAAAGAAAGCTTCCCTCTGATAAACAGCCCCACAATAACAGCAGCTTAAAAAAATATGTACCCAGCTAACAAACAAAACTCTTCACTTCACAAAGAAAGCTTCCCTCTGATAAACAGCCCCACAATAACAGCAGCTTAAAAAAATATGTACCCAGCTAACAAACAAAACTCTTCACTTCACAAAGAAAAATTCCCTCTCCTAAACAACCACAAAATAACACCAGCTTAAAAAATATGTACCCAGGCACCAACCTTGCCCTAAAACAAAATAAATTACCCCCCACCCTCCCTTCTAAACTTTGCCTAATACACTAAGAATGACCTCTCACAAAATATCCAGTCAGTAAGCTTGGCCTGCTAACCTCAGATTGACCTACACAAGAAGCCCCCCCCCCCCCCCCCCTCTCTCTCTCTTTCACAACAATGGGATAGGATAGCCTAATGGTCAGAATATTGCACTGGCAATTTGACCACACACAGTTCATTCTCCATCAAGGTGATTTTTTCTCCTGGAGTTAACATCAGTGCTGACTCCACTCTCCCCCCAAAAGTTTTTCAGTTGAGACTGTAAACCAAGGCTGTGTGCAACACACAGAGAACATCTTGTGCACACAAATCCTGTTCCATTTTTGGTAAGAGTAGGCCATCTAGTACTGGTGGGAACAGATGACATTTACAAAACTGCATATACACGGGGACTAGATGTAAAAAGCACAAGAGTTCTTATTCCATTATGCTTGATATAAAAAAATAAATCAAATCAAATCTCTCTCTCTCTCTCTCTCTCTCTCTCTCTCTCTCTCTCTCTCTCTCTCTCTCTCTCTCTCTCTCTCTCTCTCTCTGACTCGGTAAACAGATCTCGAGGAGAGCGGATGTGCATCCTTGCTCTCTCTCTCTCGATGCTAACCTTGTTCAGTGCAGGTGAATTTTAGGACTTAGAAAAAATATGATTGTCAGTTAACAAGTTTTCAAATCTCCACCTCTTCAGTTGGCATGGATGAGCAGAGCGCAACTGCTGAAACAGCATACCTGAATCACAACACAGGGGAGCTGGAAACAGACACACAACAAACGTCACTGCTGCAACAACTGGTAAAGTCAGTGCACTTCCTTACTGAATCTGTGACAAGAATTGAAAACAGGCAAGAAATTAATCAACAATTTTTGTCTTCTAAAATAGCTGAAGTCGAAGCAAAACTGGATAGTCGGCTTGATGAATTGAATGATCAACAAAAAATACTGACTGATGACGTAGATGCAATGTTTATGCACTACGAAAAACTAGAGGACATTCAAGATGATGTTAAAACTCTTGTGGAAAAACTTGAAGAAAAAATGGATAATTTAGAAAATCGTTCACGACGCAACAACCTCATTTTTGGGGGTCTTTTGAAAAATGGTAAAGAGTCATGGGAAGAATGTGAAGAAGAAGTGCGCTATGTGTTAAAGAACAAAATGAAAATTACCAAAGAAGTAGGGATAGAACGAGCACATCCTCTAGGCAAAAGTGCGATAATTGTCAATTTTCTGTCTTTTAAGGACCGTAACCTAGTAATGTCTCGAGCTGGTTATTTAAAAGGAAGTGACCCTCCGATCTTTGTGAGGGAAGATGTATCGGAGGCAGTATGGAATAAACAGAAAGGTTTGTTGGGGCTCAAAAGGGAGATGAAGAACAGCAACCAGAGAGCAGTCCTCAGATTTGATAAGCTTCACACAGAGGAAGGGATCTTCACCTTCGACCTGAAGAAAAGAGAAATTGTAAAACTTAGGGACAGAACATACGCACCACGGAAGGAGGAAAGATTTCCGCCCCCTTCCTCACGCTACCAGGAAGAAGAGATGAAAGAGAACCATCCACAGAAAGCAAAGGGGAAAGCTTTCCGCTCAGGCCCTAGGAAGGACAGGACAACGTCTCCATACAACGGGCCAGCTGCGGACCAGCAAATGGAGATGGACTGGGAGGACAACAGGCTTTACTCTACAGTGGTAACAGATGGCAGATACAGAGAGTGGGGCGGGCTGCTCCCACGTACTCCAGTACGTACAGAACAACCGGGCCAGCCTCGACTACGACCGGAGCAGCAAGGCGAGCCTCCAGCGCAGTCACGGCAGCAAGGCGTGCCCCCCGTACGGCCAGGGCAGCGAGGCGAGCATCCCACACGACCAGGGCAGCAGGGTGAGACTTCAGCTCGTGGAGGGCAGCAGGGCGGGACTTTAGGAAGACCAGGGCAGCGGGGCGAGCCTTCAGCTCGTGCTGGGCAGCGGAACCAGCCTTTGGAACGTTCCGGGCAGCGGAACCAGCCTTTGGAACGTGCGGGGCAGCGGAACCAGCCTTTGGAACGTGCGGGGCAGCGGAACCAGCCTTTGGAACGTGCTGGGCAGCGGAACCAGCCTTCAGCTCGTGCTGGGCAGCGGAACCAGCCTTCGGAACGTGCGGGGAAGCGGAACCAGCCTTCGGAACGTGCGGGAAGCGGAACCAGCCTTCGGCTCATGCTGGGCAGCGGAACGAGCCTACGGAACGTGCGGGGCAGAGGTGCGAGCCTTTGGTTCGTGCCGAGCAGCCAAACCAGCCTACGGAACGTGCGGGGCAGCGGTGCGAGCCTTTGGTTTGTGCGGAGCAGCTGAACAAGCCTACGGAACGTGCGGGGCAGCGGTGCGAGCCTTTGGTTCATGCCGAGCAGCCGAACCAGCCTACGGAACGTGCGGGGCAGTGGTGCGAGCCTTTGGTTCGTGCGGAGCAGCCGAACCAGCCTACGGAACGTGCGGGGCAGCGGAGCGAGCCTTTGGTTCGTGCGGAGCAGCCGAACCAGCCTACGGAACGTGCGGGGCAGCCGTACGAGCCTTCGGTTTGTGCGGAGCAGTGGAACCAGCCTACGGAACGTGCGGGGAACTACGGAACGTGCGGGGCAGCGGTACAGCAGTACAAGCCTTCGGTTCGTGCGGAGCAGTGGAACCAGCCTTCGGCTCGTGCAGGGCAGCGCAACGAGCCTTCGACCCCTACAGAGCAGCCGAACAAGCCTTCGACTCCTACAGAACAGCAGAACGAGCCTCCAGAACGTGCTGGGCACCGCAACGAGCCTTGGGAGCGTGCTGGGCAGCAGAACGAGCCTTTGGCTCGTGCAGGGCAGCGCAACGAGCCTTCGGCTCGTGCAGGGCAGCGCAACGAGCCTTCGGAACGTGCTGGGCAGCGCAACAAGCCTTCGGCTCGTGCAGGGCAGCAGAACGAGCCTTCACAACGTGCAGGGCAGCAGAATGAGCCTTCACAACGTGCAGGGCAGCGGAACGAGCCTTCAGCTCGTGCTGGGCAGCGGAACGAGCCTTCGGCTTGTGCAGGGCAGCATAGCCAGTCTCCTGTGAGTCCAGGACAGCAGAACAAGCCTTCAGCTCATCCACGACATCCCTCTTCAAACACATAGGGGTCTGGCCGGCCCTCACAGGATCAACATTGTGGTGGTGGGTTAAAGATAGGGGCTTGGAATGTTGAAGGGTTACTGCAACGTCTCCATTGCAATGAGTTTGTCACTTTTCTTAAATCTTTTGATATCTTTTGTCTCACTGAAACTTTTATTGATTTCCAGTTCCAATTTGATAAAATGTCTGACTACTGTTTTGTTTCCTCTTTTGCCAAAAAACTAACTGTAAGAGGTCGGAAATCAGGAGGCGTTGTTGTAGGCTACAAGAGTGTGTTAAAAGATTGGATCAGTGTTATTAATATGGATTATGATAATTTAATTTGTTTACGATTAGATAAATCACTGCTAGGTCTACAAAAAGATATGTTTTACATTGGTACATATGTTCCACCTAGTGATTCTAATGTCTACAACTTGCTTCATAATGGATATGGAATTGAACCTCTAGAAAGCTGCATCAGTACCCTTTTTGAAAGATTTGATTATTTTGACTTGGTTATTTGTGGTGACTTAAATGCAAGAACAGCCAGTCTAAATGGTCTGTTCGAAGTGGACTTGGATCCAATTAGCCAAGAAGATGTTTTCATGCCAAGACAGTCCCAAGATACTAATGTAAATATATTTGGTTCCCAGCTTATTGACCTTTGTAGTATGTTCCAGTATTCTATTGTAAACGGGTTGAGTGATAAAGGGTTTGATGATAGTTTGACATATATTTGTCAGACAGGGGGAAGCGTTATTG
This sequence comes from Stramonita haemastoma, assembly GCA_030674155.1. NCBI lineage: Eukaryota > Metazoa > Mollusca > Gastropoda > Neogastropoda > Muricidae > Stramonita > Stramonita haemastoma. Next base: position 97,770 of record JASPKP010000058.1, on the reverse strand, counting down.
ACTACTTTGTTGTATCTAATGATTTACTTGAACATAACCTTATTTCCTCCTTTGAAATAATAAGTAGAGTTGAGTCTACTCATTTACCTGTTTCAATAACATTGGGAAATTTAAACTCTATGTCTATAAAAAATAGCAGTAAGGGAGCTAATAAGGGAGTTTGGAAGGAAAAGTTGTGCTGGGACAAAGAAAAAGAGGGAGAGTTTTTAGCTAACTTGTCCTCACCTGAATCAGTCACTGACCTTGACCATGCTTTTGAAGAAATAGACATAAACACTGAGTCAGCTCTAACAAGATTTGTAGACTGTCTGTTGAATGCCACATTTTGCATTAAAAAAATATTCAAAGTAGATATGTACCAGGACAACAAGGGAGCTCCTTGGTTCGATAGAGAATGTAAAGAAGCTAAACGGTTAACTTATAAACTTCTCAATGCCTTCAGAAAATCAAAAAATAAGTATGATAAAGGTATGGGTCTGGGGAGAGCAAATAGAGATGATGAGATAGAAGATTTAGAATCGGTCAATAGGAAACGAGTTGCTTTTGTAAATGCAAGAAAAGAGTATCGTCAACTTAAACAGAGTAAAAGATCTAGCTATAAAAAGGAGAAAGCTCGTAGAATAAACCAAGCTATTCATGACCCCAAACTGTTCTGGTCAGAAATAAGATCAAAAACAAACAAACAGAAACTGAGTGAAAACATATCGTTAGATAAATGGCTTGAACATTTTAAATTGGTTTTTAGAACAGATGAAGCCCATGGGCAAGACAGGGATGTTTTTGTTAATATAAATCAGGAATCAGTAAATGAGCTAAACATTCCTATAGCTGAGGCCGAAGTTAGAACCGCCATTGCAACGCTAAAGAATGGGAAAGCATGTGGTTGTGATGGGGTTGTTGCTGAAATGCTCAAGACTGCAGAATTAAAATCAGTAGCTTTCTTAACTCTTTTGTTTAATAAGATTTTCCGTAATGGCGAATTTCCAAGTCAGTGGTCATATTCTATGATTGTACCTATATTCAAGAAGGGAGATGCAGATCAGCCTGACAATTACAGGGGCATTTCTTTATTAAGTATTATCAGTAAAATCTATACAAGTGTTCTCAGAAAAAGACTTGTGTCTTGGATGGAAGAACACGAAAAAATTGTGGAAGAACAAGCAGGCTTTAGGAAGTCATATTCAACCATTGATCATATTTTTACCTTGTCTTCTATTGTCGAAAGAGCCCTGAACAAAAAAGGGGAAAAATTATATGTAGCGTTCATAGACCTGAAAAAGGCTTTCGATTCTGTACATCGTCCTTCTTTATTTGCAACCCTAGTTAGGGCAGGTTTGTCAGGACCATTTTTGGAAGCCATAAAGGCCATGTATTCTTCTGTTTTGTCCTGTGTTCGTGTGAATGAAACGATGTCTGATGTCTTTAAATGTCCGCTTGGTGTTAAGCAAGGATGTATTTTGAGCCCTGCTCTCTTCTCATTGTTTATAAATGAAATAGCTGTAACTATGGAAAATGTGGGAAAACATGGAATTCAACTGCAACCTAGTTCTATGGAATTATTTCTATTGTTATTTGCAGATGACCTGGCTCTTTTGTCAAAGACTCCTGTAGGGCTACAAAGCCAGTTGAACAATCTGAGTAAGCTATGCAAAGAAAAATATCTGGATATAAATATAGATAAATCTAAAATTATGGTGTTTAGAAAGGGTGGACACCTAGGTCGGAATGAAAAATGGCATTTAGATGGAGCAAACCTGGAAGTGGTTAATAGTTACACCTACCTGGGATATACTTTTACTACAAAACTGAGTGTAGTTCAAGGAGTCAAGAAATTAGTTACAAAAGGAAGGAAGGCAGTTTATGAATGTGCTCGAGTGCTCCGCAATCTTAATGATATTTCTAAACAGACTTACTTTATGATGTTTGATGCCCAGGTTCAGCCAATCTTGTTATATGGATCAGAGTTTTGGGGACTTGAACACACTGATTCAATCGAAAAAGTTCATACCTTAGCATGCAAACGCTTTCTAGGTGTCTCTCCTAAAACCCAAAATAAATGCATTTACGGCGAACTGGGCAGATACTCTCTTCAGATTAATGCATGCATGAGAGCTGTTAAGTATTGGGTGAAATTGTTGCACATGGAATTAAAGAGACTGCCTAAGCAAGCTTATTTAATGCAGATTAGCATGGATGAAAATGGTATTGTGTGTTGGGCATACAGATTGAGAACTATATTAGAAAAATGTTGTTTGGGATTTGCATGGTTAAACCAGGGTGTCGGGAATGAACGGAGTTTCTTTTCATTGTTGAAAGAACGCCTTGTGACAAATTTCATTAGTGACTGGTCGGATGCACTTAACAATAGCGAAAGGTTTTCATTGTATGCATCTTTTAAATCAAACTTCATGACTGAACCTTATGTTGATACATTAAATGTTAAACACTTTCGAGACACTCTTGCCAAAGCCAGAATGGGGGTTCTTCCCCTGAACGCAAATACTTTTCGTTATGCACAGGATGATCCTTCAGTTTTGCTGTGTAGTTTCTGTCAAAATGAAATAGAAAATGAAATCCATTTGATTTGTACATGTCATAATTACAAAGAACTAAGGAACAAATATTTAGGGGATAATCAACTAGATGAAAGCTTATTTTGTGATATAATGACCAACTGTGACTCACTGTTCATGCAAAACCTGGCTCAGTTTATTAACCATGCTGTGAATAAGAGAGAGGTGTTAAAGATACTAGCTAACTAAAAGAAATTCCTGACTTCCTGAAAAACCATCAATCATGTTGGAAGAGGGCCAAAGGCCAGAATCCTGTGTGTGTGTGTGTGTGTGTGTGTGTGTGTGTGTGTGTGTGTGTGTGTGTGTGTGTGTGCGTGCGTGCGAGTGCGTGCGTGCGTGCGGGTGAGTGCGGTGTGCGTGTGAGTGCGTGTGTGCGTACGTGCGTGTGTGTGTGTGTGCGTTTGAGCACGCGCACGAACTGCATGGGTGCACATGTGGGGGGGTGGGGGGGGGGGGTGCATTCGTACAAGATCAACTATGAATGTGTCAAAAAATGTGAGCGAGACATGCACAAGCGATCATGATATCTTAATTTGTATCACTCAATACATTATTATTCATATTTTGTATGCCGATGTGTACAATCATGTTTACTCTTTGTAGTTTCTTTTTCAGAATCCAGGCAATCTGTACACCGCTGGAAATTGCATGAGTTAGAGTGCAAAATGTTAGGAGTCTGAAGACTTATGAACATTAAATTATTTGAAGTCTGAAGTCTGAAGTCTGAAGTCTGAAGTCTCTCTCTCTCCTCTCTCTCTCTCTCTCTCCTCTCTCTCTCTCTCTCTCTCTCTCTCTCTCTCTCTCTCTCTCTCTCTCTCTCTCTCTCTCTCTCTCTCTGGCTGGATGAAAAAAAATATGTAAAGCTTACTCTGTAACCCTTGAAAAAAAAAAAAGATCTCTCTCTCTCTCTCTCTCTCTCTTCTCTCTCTCTCTCTCTCTCTCTCTCTCTCTCTCTCTCTCTCTCTCTCTCTCTCTCTCTCTCTCTCTCTCTCTCTCTCTCTTTCAAAACAAAGGACCTCATGATCACAGTGACACCCATCCTTTCTCTTCCCCCTCCATGGCTGTCATAAAGCCATGTGAAATACTCCATGGCAACCACCCTCCCATCCATTTCACAATTCAAACATTTATTATCTCACAAATACAGAAATTCATGTGGGTTACAAGCCAAAAGAAAAAAAAGTAAACAGGAAAAACATTTATCACAGAGTAATAACACAGCACAGTACACAAACTATATATTTAAAAAAGATCAACAGAAACATTTATCACCCAAAATAATAAAATTCAATCATTAAAAACAGATACACACACAGACCATGATTCACATTCTTGTATTCCTGTGAATCATGGACCCTGACTGCAGATTTGGAGAGAAGAGTACAGGCAGTAGAGATGAGATGCTTTGGAGACTCCTTGGCATCTCCTACAGAGACCACATAAGCAACAAAGATGTGCATAACAGAATCCAGCAAACCATTGGTCCCTACGAAAACTTTCTATCAATCATAAAGAAGCCTAAACTTAGATGGTAGGGGCATGTCACAAGATCAAAAGGACTAGCAAAAACAATACTGCAAGGCACTGTCCAAGGAGGAAGAAAAAGAGGCAGACCAAGGAAGGGATAGGAGGACAACATCAGCAAATGGACAGGCCTAGAACTCAACAAAACCCCAGCTGAGAAATGCAGAACAGAGAGAGGAATGGAGGGAACTGGTTATCAAGTCTTCAGGGGTGCCTCCGGTTGCCATACTAAGGGATAGATAGATAGATAGATAGATAGATAGATAGATAGATAGATAGATAGATAGATAGATAGATAGATAGATAGATAGATAGATAGATAGATAGATAGACACACACACACATACACACATGGGCAAACACACATTCCCCCTCCCCCACACACACACACTGCAGGCATCATCCTATACCAATGCACAAATGATTACAACATGTAATACAATAAGAGCACTATCAATTGTTCCGAAGTACATATAATACTTTTTTTTTTCGAAAACAGACAAAATTTGAAACAATCCACACACATATTGCTTTTAGTAAAAGAAACTTACCTGGACTTTGCTAAAGGCATCCCATACATCATATCATGCTCAGTTCTCTCTCTCTCTCTCTCTCTCTCTCTCTCCTCTCTCTCTCTCTCTCTCTCTCTCTCTCTCTCTCTCTCTCTCTCTCTCTCTCTCTCTCTCTCTCTCTCTCTCTCTCTCTCTCTCTCTCTCTCATTTATAAAACAACATACACACAGGGACTGGATGTAAAAAAGTACAAGAGTGCTTATTCCATTATCCTCAATGTAAAATAATAAATCAAATCAAATCAAATCAAATCAAATCAAATCTCTCTCTCTCTCTCTCTCTCTCTCTCTCTCTCTCTCTCTCTCTCTCTCTCTCTCTCCTCTCTCTCTCTCTCTCTCTCTCTCTCTCTCTTCTCTCTCTCTCTCTCTCTCTCTCTCTCTCTCTCTCTCTCTGCTTTTTGAGAATGGCGTCACTGTTGATGAAGAAGTTATCTGCAAGCACTTCAAGGCAATAAACATTAACAAATCTCCTGGGCCAGATGGTATATGCGGTAGAACCCTTAAGTTCTGTGCCACTGAGCTTGCAAGTGTCTTTCAGCACCTGTTCCAGACCTCGCTGGACACTTGCCAGATACCAGTTATTTGGAAGACTTCCAATGTTATACCTCTTCGAAAGAAACCCAATCCTACTCGGCCTAATGATTTCAGACCTGTAGCTCTCACATCACTGGTGATGAAAACATTAGAAAAAATCATAAAATCTCTCATTCTTTCTGTTACAGAGAAAAACCTTGACCCATTACAATTGCATACATATCTAGAAGGGGTGTTGAAGATGCCAAATTATTCATTTTGAACAAGCTGTACAATCACTTGGAAACACCTTATTCTCATGCCAGAATATTGTTTGCTGACTTTAGCTCAGCTTTCAATACAATGCAGCCTCATATTCTGGTTAACAAAATACTTTCAAAATTTGATGTAGACAATCAACTTATACGTTGGCTGATTGAATTTTTAACTGACAGGCCACAGCGTGTTTTTGCCAACAAAATACCTTCATCAGTTAGATATACCTACACTGGTTCCCCACAGGGCTGCATCCTCTCGCCATTTCTTTACATTCTATACACAGATGATTGTAGAAGCAGCCATGAAAACTCATTTCTGGTAAAATTTGCAGACGACAGTGCTCTTCTGCCTCTCTTATCTGGATCAGTCCTAGACCATGGTCCAGCCCTTACCGAGTTCGTAGATTGGTGTGATTAGGCCTATCTGGAGCTAAATGTTTCTAAAACTAAAGATCTTCCTATTGATTTCAGAAGATTGGAGCACACTTCTGAGAATACCATCATCCATAGTGAAGAAGTTGAAAACGTTTTGAAATACAAATATCTGGGAACTGTTTTTGACCACAAGCTAAATTGGGATGCTAACACTGACGCCATTGTCAAAAAGGGGCAACAACGTGTGTATTTTCTGAGGAAGCTTAACTCATTTTTTGTCGACAAAAAGATTCTTTCTTTGTTCTACAAGTATTATATAGAGAGCATTTTAAGTTTTGCTTTCATTTGTTAGTACAATAACCTTAGCATTAAGAACAAGAATGGTCTTCAGAGAATTGTGAGAATTTGCTCTAAAATTATCGGAGAAGAAGAAAGAGACCTCAGGTCGTTTTGGCCGATTCCTCCCACGCTCCGTTTTCAGAATTTCAATTGTTGCCTTCAGGACGTCGTTTTCAATGCCACAACAGCAAAACAAACAGAAAAAGGAATTCCTTTGTGCCAGTAGCTATCCCAATTCTAAACTCATAAAACACTGACTGAGGTTGTTTGTTTTTGTTTTTGTTTGTTTGTTTGTTTGTTTGCTCTTGTGGTGTGTGTGTGTGTGTGTGTGTGTGTGTGTGTGTGTGTGTGTGTGTGTGTGTGTGTGTGTGTGTGTGTGTGTGTAAGCTTCTCTGAATTACTTACCTGCCACTGTTATGCATGTAGCCAATGCATACAGACGTGCACATACATGCATATGTACCCATAAAATAAGTATGTCTTATTTTTGGCTTTATTGATTTTTATTTTTAATTGCTTGTAAATTCACATGTCTTCTACCAATTATGTGCGTGGGGGGGGGGGGGGGGGGGGGACGGGGGGGGGTGAATGGTGTGTATGGATAGGGGGGGGGGAGCGTGTGTGTATGTGTGAGTGTGGGGGCGGGTGGGTGTGGATTGTTTGGGGAGGGGGGGAGCGTGTGTGTGTGTGTGTGTGTGCGTGTGTGTGTGTGTGTGCGTGCATGCATGTATATGTGCGGGTGTGAACGCGTGCGTTTAATGTGTAAATAATGGTGATCATATGTCTTTTCTAGTCAATGGTTTTTAAGAACATTGTATCTAAACATTGGTGTGTGTGTGTATGCGTGTGTTTGCGTGTGTGCAAGCGCACACGCGTAGAGTGAGTGTTTGTGACATTTTATTTGAAGTTATATAATGTTTGAACAAATAAGAAATGTAGCTCCTTCGTGTGTTTGATTATGATTTGTATCAATATGCCTGTCAGTATTGTAATTGCCCTTCAGGGATGATTAAAGTGTTTTTGACTTGACTTGACTTGACTTGACTTGACTCCCTCTCTCTCTCTCTCTCTCTCTCTCTCTCTCTCTCTCTCTCTCTCTCTCTCTCTCTCTCTCTCTCTCTCTCTCTTCCCCCCCTACTGCCCCATCTTCCCTCTTCTGGCTGTATAATACCATGGCAAACACCACTGTGATCCTATTGGGGGGTTAGCAGTAAGACAGACACCCTCTGGAGGATGTGACAGGTCTGTGGGTTTGATCCTCTCCTGAACCATAATTTTCCCCATCCAATAAGACTAAGAAAGGTGATCTGGGTGCCAGTCTTTGGGTGAGATGATAAACCAGGGATCAGTGCACAACACACCTTTACCATACAAAAAACTACAACCAGGACACAAGAGAGTTTGCCAGGTTTTACAAGTGCTGCAGAAAAAAAGCCACTCTCACAAGAAACAAAGACATGCAGACAGGAACAGTGAAGCCTCAAACCTGGGTGGCCCTGCTCTTGTAACAACACTCTCTCCCCAGGGAGAGCAGCCCTACTTTTAAAGACATCTGCTGTGACTGAAAGTGCTAGACATCTATAGATTATAGGCGGCATACCCTAGTGGTCAGAACATTGGGCTGGCAATTTAACAACCCCAGTACGATTCCTGGTTGAAGAGATTTTTCTCCTTGAGTTAACATCAGTGCCGACTCCACTCTCCCCCCAAAACCTTTGGATGAGACTTTCAACCAAGGCCCCATGTGCAACACACCCAGAATATCTTGGCACACATTAAATCCTGTTCCGCTTTTCTTAAGAGTAGGCCATTGTGTGCCGGTTGGAACAAATGACACTTACAAAACTGCGTACACGTGGAGACTGGATGTAAAAAAGCACATGAGTGTACATTAGAATTTGTTAAAACTGTAAATTGTTCATGATTGCTTGTGTGTTGTGTAGGTCAAATGTAAGCCCTTTGATTTGTTTTTACAAGATTTAGTGCTATACAAATTCCATGTATTATTGTAACTATTATTATCCTCAATATAAAAGAATAAATCAACAAACAGATAAATAAATAAATAAATAAATAAATAATTAAATAAATAAATAAATAAATAAATAAAGCGTGGAGTACACAATAGACTAAGTCCTCCCTCCCTGACCAGCCGCCATGGCGCAGTGGTTAGCGCCGTGGATTCCGGACTGGAAGGTTGCAGGTTCGAATCCCATGTCATAGGGATTTTTTCAGGCTCCGGCCGGCTCCTACCCAGAGTGAGTGTGCTGTGGGCTCAGTGGGGAGACTGGGACCACACAGTCGAGCTTCATCCACTTTATGGATGCGAATTTGAGAGTGTTGCTCAAATTACCTGACCAACACTGCAGGTGTCTGTATCTCTCGAGCCTGGTTGACGCCGGGATATATTATGACAGTAAGCGTAGAGAACAACCCTTTCAAGTAGTCTCAAAGCGGATGCACCTCCACAGCAGCATCATTACATCATCCTCATCATCATTGATCATCATGCAATATTAAAAATTGCCTCTGATTCGGTGGCCTCCGTTGCTCTGGTCTCATGGTGACCTCAGATTCGGTTTCCCCATACGCTTCTGTGCCTGTGGTGAATTTGTGTTGGGGGTTCGTGGGGAGGCGGTCGTTGGAGGGACGTTGTGGTGGTCACCACCTTGGGTGGGTGACTCACTCAGTCTGGCTCCGCGACTGAGCTAATGCTGTTGTTAGTAGGGGGCTTAGTAGGTGGTGTCCTGCGTATGTTTGCTCAGAACATGCACCACTGAACACCACCAAAGTGACCCAGCAGAAGTGCAGGGCCCCTCTGGCTGGTGGTTCCGCGGCGGCCTAATATTGATGAGCTCCCTGTGGACTCCCGACCCCGGGGATGAGACACAACGAATCTGGGTATGGCTGTGGCGGGGAGATTGAAATGAGCGGCGTGGGAACAACAGTACGGGAACGTCACAGAAGACGAGGCAGCAAAAAAAAAAAGAAAAAAAGTCCGCCCTCCCTTCATGTGACAGAGAATGAAATTAACAATGGTTGTCACTACTGGCTTTACACAGATTTGGATTCCAAACTTGTCCCCAAGCAGTTTCAATTGCTTTTTTGACATGACCAAAGTCAAACATTGCTTACATGAAGCATTTGTTCATAAGTGGTAGGCAGTAGTAAATACAGAAAAGATTTATACAAATTATATAATGCTTAAAACAAAATTTTGTGTCAGAAAGTATTTGCTCTTATTGCCATCCAATATTTCTGTTTGAAAGCTACTGTACCAAATGCAATAGTGTTAATATTGGTGACGAATTTTATTACATTTTTTCTTCTTCTATCCCATAGTCTGTACTGTAGGGGCGCCATGGAAGACCTCGCAACCAGCTCTCTCCATTTCCCTCTGTCCTTGACCTTTCTCAGGGTGTCACTCAGCCTGAGGCCCGTCCACTCTCGGATGCTGTCTTCCCATCTCTTTCTCTGCCTGTCTCTCCTTCTCCCGCCTTACACAGTTCCTTGCAGAATCGTCTTGGCAAGCCCTGTTGATATTGAGACATGCCCATACCACTTCAGTTTGCGTTTTTTTACTGTGGTCAGGAGATCTTCAAAGGACCCAATGGCTTGACAAATTCTGATTCTCACTTCCTTGTTAGTAATGTGGTCTTTGAAAGAGATGCCAAGGAGTCTGCAAAAGCATCTCATCTCTGTGGCCTGTATTCTCCTCTCAAGATCAGCTGTGAAGGTCCATGACTCACAAGCATACAGGAATATTGAGATGACCAAAGTGCACATCAGCCTGATCCTTGAGCTGAGCGAGATGTTCCTGTTCTTCCAAATGGTCTTCAGTTTTGTCAGTGCTGTAACTGTCTGTGCAATCCTTGCGAGTATTTCAGGCTTGGATCCCTTGTCTGTTACAATTCCTCCCAGATACTTGAGGCTTTGTACTGTTTCCAAATTCTGACCACTGACCCTGATGTTGGTGTTGATGCCGTTGATGTTGTTGGTCATCAGCTTGGTCTTCTGCACACTGATCTCCATGCCATAGGCTGTTGAAGTGTTGTCGAGGCATTCCACTAACCTAACTAACTCTTCTTCTTTCCCTGCCAGTCCATTGATGTCATCAGCAAAACGCAAGTTGGTAATTGTTCTGCCTCCAATACCAACTGTTCCTTCATGATCTTCCAGTGCATCAGTCATGATTCTCTCAAGGAAGATGTTAAAGAGAGTAGGGGAGAGCAAGCAGCCTTGTCTGACACCGACCGTCATCCTGAACCAATCCCCTATGCCACCATTGCAATAGACTGCACTAGTGGCCTTGTTGTAGAGCTCCTCAATGGCTCTGATCATGTTGGCACTGATGTTGTACAGCCTCATGGTAGCCCACAGAGCTGCATGCCATACCCTGTCAAAGGCCTTTTTGAAATCCACAAAAACATAGTAAAGGTCTTGCTGATGCTGAAGGTACTTCTCGCATAGTATTCTTAGATTAAAAATCTGCTCTGTTGTACTTCGTCCTGCCCTGAAGCCTGCCTGTTCTTCAGCAATGGTTGTCTCTGCTTGTGGCATCAGTTGATTCAGTAGGATCTTCAGCATGACTTTGCTTGGATGACATATCAAGCTGATTGTGCAATAGTTCTGGCATTGTTGTAGGTTGCCTTTCTTGGGAAGGGTGATGATTAGTGATTGTGTCCATGGTGTAGGCCAGTCTCCTGTCTGCCAGATCTTGTTGCAGATTATCAGTAGGATGCTTATCATGGCTTTCCCCCTGCTTGGACCAGTTCTGCTGGGATGTTGTCTATTCCTGCTGATTTCCTCTTCTTCATCGAGTTCACAGTTACTTCCACCTCTTCCTGAAGGATGGGGTAGTTGTCAATGTCTGTCTGTGGAGGAACATTCAGTACCTCTGGATCTCCTGAGGTTTTGTGGTTATACAGGTCTGCGCAATACTCTGTCCATCTCTTTAGAAAGCCCTGGTCTTCTGTTAAGGTCTTTCCATTTCTGCCTTGTATGGTGCTGGTTTTCCCCTGTTTTGTGCCTGTCAGGCCTTTTACTAGCTGGTACGCTTTATTGCTGTTGTTCTTGCTCATATTTTCTTCAATGTTTTTGCATTTCTCTTCAATCCAGGTTTCTTTCATGCTTGTTCTAATTTCTTAGTTGATTGCCTTTTACTGCCTTGCTCCTTCTATCTCGTTCTTCTTTTTCTTCAGTTCTCTTTGTTTGTCACACTGGTCAAGAATGTTGGCTGTGACTCAGGGCTCCTTCATTTTTTATTGCCTGCCAAGAATCCCATTGGCTATATCAGTTACTGCCTTGTTAAAGGTGTCGACAAACTTGTCAATATCTCTATCATCTGGGTTGAACATGGTTAGGGGTGCAAATTTCCCTCCTATCATGGCTTGGAAGGCTTCAAACACCTCTGGATCCTTCAGTTTCTCGAGATCGAATCTGATCCCTGTCTGGCCCTGCTTCATGACCTTTCTCAGATGAAGGTGGAATTCGGAAGGTCATCATCACTAAATCATGGTCACTTCCAAGTCAGCTCCTGGAAAAGTGCTGTCCTTGCGATGTTTACGCTGGACTGGAAGCGCCTCTTCACCATAGTGTAGTCAATCCAGTTGAGGGCTATGCCATGTCCATTTTCGAGATGCTTTGTGTGGACATTTATATTTGCCTAATGTTTCATGAAACTCATAAAAAATGTTCATGAATCCAATCCAATCATGCTGTTTAAAGCCCCATCAAAAATCTGTATGAAAATATTATGTGGAACATCCGAACACTTTGAAGTCTGAACAACTCTTTTCTTCATCAAATAAGAAGTCTGCTCAATGTTCTTAAAATGATTAATATTATTAGAAATAGCATGTAAGCTTTGTTCAAAGACTTTGGTATTTATATGTAAACAGGCAATTTAGCTCAGTGGTCAGAGCAACTCACTTTCCCCCAGCCAAAGTGAAGCAGCTCTAAGAATGGTTACCAATTGGGTGGGTGACTGTTTTGCTGCCTTGGCTTCAGTACAGTCCCCCAGTTCATCCAGCTGTAAATGTGTACCTGCCTCTTTAGGGTCAGGGAAGGTAAAGCAGCGAGGGAGAGGGGATGGATGGGCACCACCCATAGTATGCTGGCCCCTGGAGAAACTGAGGTTTCTGATACCTTGCTCCCCTACGACCACATAGGTTATGGGACCCCTTTAAGGAAAGAGAATGTACACTTCAGTAGTAAATGGATAGATATCTTATGACTAAAAAACTGACCAAAATATCAGTGTGTGGGACGGAAGAAATAGATGTTTCTATACACTAGAAAACTGACCACAAATATCAGTAAGTGTGTGGGACAGAAGAAATAGAGATATGTTTCTGTACACTAGAAAACTGACCACAAATATCAGTTAGCGGGTAGGACAGAAGAAATAGAGAGATGTTTCTGTACAACTGTATGAAGAACTGATCTTGGAAAACCCATTGCAGTCCTTGTTTTGTTATCTACAGGAATCTGGGGCAGGGAGACAGCTGACAGAGTGATGCTGCCAACAGACAACAGGTTCACTGAATGTTGCAAAGCTTGTAACTTTTTTCAGTTGCTCATCTTCATCAGTCATCCTTCTTTCACCTTCACCTATCCAACAGTCTGGTAGACCATGGGGGAACCACTGAAGATTTTGCAACCAGCTTCCTCCTCTCCTTGCGGTTTTCAGCTTCCCATAGTAAGCTATGTTGTTCCACTCAAGGCCAGTCCACTCTCTGATGTTGTCTTCCCATGGTTTTCTCTGCCTCTTCATCTCCCTTCTTGTACTGTTCCCTTAGGACAGTCTTGGTCAGTCTAGATGTTTGTGTGACGTGTCTGTACCACTTCAGTTTGCCTTTTTACACTGAAGTAATATCTTGGTTTGGCTTGATGGCATTTTCAATTCTGTTTTATCAGTGTCCATTTGCAACTTGTTCTGAAATCCAGATATGAAAATATTGAGGACAGTAGGACGTGTTTGTCAAGAAAGAAGGCAGATTTTCGAGAGTAGCAATGCTTTAAAGCTGAGAGTCATCAGCATAAAAATGATGATTAAGGCTATCTGATGAGGGCTGATTTATGTGAAAGTGGAGCAGTGTAGAGAGTGAAAGGATTAGGACCAACGCTGATCCCTGTGGGACTCCACATTCTAGTTTGACAGATTTTGATCAAGTTTGGTTTAGAAAAACTGTCTGGAATTGGTATGTGAGATCAGAAATAAAGCAGGGGAGGGCTGTGCCATTAATGCTAACCATGTTTTGGAGGTGGCGGAGGAGAAGCAGAGTGGTCTGCAGTGTCAATGGCTGCTGATAAGTCAAGAGGAGTGAGAAGGGAAGTATTTCCTGACTCAGAAGCCAGCAGAAGTGTGTGTGTCTGATGTATGGACCAGGATAGTGTCAGTGCTGTGGTCGGCACCATAGGCAGACTGGAAAGTGTTCTGTGCTGTTGGGTACCTGAGTTTCTGTGTCTGTGACAGTGTGTGTCAGAGCTGTGGAGTACCTGAGGTTCTGTGTCTGTGTGTCAGAGCTGTGGTACCATTTGCTCATTCATGAGATTTTGGTATCTTGGCTACCACGGTCTGATGTCAACACTTCAGCATGGCTGAAGATGATCTAAGCATCTGGAGCATTCTAGAACCTCTTTCCCCCCTTCTATTAATCCCCCCTCCTCTCTAGGGAATCAGCAGATTTTGTCATCAAGTGAGAGTATTGGTTGATCTGACCTTCTAAAGTTATTTGTAGTAATGGTATTGGCTGATCTGACTTTCTAAAGTTATTTGTTTGTAGTGAGAGTATTGGTTGATCTGACCTTCTAAAGCTATTTGTTTGTAGTGATCACATTGGCTGATCTGACCTAAAGTTATTTGTTTGTGTGATATTATTGGTAGATCTGACCTTCTAAAGTTATTTGTTTGTAGTGATGGTATTGGTAGATCTGACCTTCTAAAGTTATTTTTTGTGTGTGTGTGTGTGGTCAGAACATTGCACTTGCAATTTGACAAGTCGAGTTTGACTCCCGTTGGAGGGGATTTTTCCCCTGGAGTTAACATCAGTGCTGACTCCACTCTTCCCAAAAGTCTTTCGGATGAGTCTGTAAACCGAGGCCCGTGTGCGAATGCAGGCATAACATCTTGTGCACACGTTAAATCTTGTTCCGCTTTTTGTAAGAGTAGGCCTTTGTGTGCTGGTGAGAACAGATGACAAATTGACAAAACTGCATACACACGGGGACTGGATAAAAAAGCACATAAGTGCTTATTCCATTATCCTTGATATAAAAGTATCAAAAAATAAAAGAAAGAAAGAAAAAGGCAGCAAGTGCTTAGAGAAAGTGTTGTTTGATGAAACTGTTTGCTGTGCAGAAGGCAGCAAGTGCTTAGAGAAAGTGTTGTATGATGAAACTGTTTGCTGTGCAGAAGGCAGCACATGTATCTCCTTTGAGGTTTCTGAAGATCTACTGAGGGAATGGAACCAAACTGACATGAGCACCATCATTATCAAACGAAGATGGAAATGGATTGGGCATGTACCGGGTACTCTGGAGAAAACACACAATCTGTCACAAGAACAGCACTGCACTGGACCCCAGGTGGCAAGAGAAAGAGAGGAAGACCAAGAACAACATGGAGGAGGACAGTGGAATGTGAGATGGAAGCCATGCAGCACTCTTGGAGTTCATTGGCCAGGCTGGCCCAGAATAGGCAGGGGTGGAAAGTCTTTGTTGCTGCCCTACACACCTCTGGGTGTAAAGGATAAGGATGATGATGATGATGATGATGATGATGATGATGATGATGATGATGATGACGATGACGACGACGACGACGACGACGGTGATGATGACGACGATGATGATGACGACGACGACGATGACGACGACGATGATGATGTTTCTGGAGCTGTGACCAAAAGATTGATGATGCCACACTTCATGTTTTTTCCTTCCTCTCCTGTTGCCCTCAGTCTCCCTTGACTGTGCAGACTTTCCTGCCAGCTGTTTTGTCTTTGGCTGTCTGTAGAACAGCTCTGTCATCTGGTCAGCTGTTTTGTCTGTAGGTCCTTAGAACAGCTCTGTCTTCTAGTCAGCTGTTTTGTCTGTGGCTGTCTGTAGAACAGTGTTGTCTTCTGGTCAGCTGTTTTGTCTGTGGCTGTCTGTAGGTCCTTAGAACAGCTCTGTCTTCTGGTCAGCTGTTTTGTCTACCCAACACTGATAGCATGAATTTTTAGCTTTTTAACAGAAAGACCACAGAAAGTGAAAATAGGACAAGCAATGTCAGACTGCCTGTTGACAAACACAGGAGCCCCCCAAGGGTGTGTCCTTTCTCCGGTCCTTTTTACCCTCTACACAGCTGACTGCCATTTTACTACTGACAGTAATATTCTAATCAAGTTTGCTGATGACACGTCACTTACTGGGCTTCTGAAGAACAGTGAGACATCGTACAAATCCACGGTCAAAGCTTTAGTAGACTGGTGTGACAAAAACTTTCTGGAACCTCAACATCTCAGAAACAGAAGAAATGATCATTGATTTTCGAAGGAAACATGACAAGCCAGCACCACTTACCATCAAGAAAGAAGAAGTGCAGATAACAAGTGCTTACAAATATCTTAGCACAATCATTGATGACAGGCTTAGTTGGACTGAAAATGTGAATGCCTGCTTCAAGAAAGCAAACCAAAGAATGTTCTTCTTAAGAAAACTGGGAAGCTTTCAAATCAGCAACACTATTTTACTGAGATTTTACCAAACTGCAGTGCAAAGCATTGCATTGTTTAATCAGATATGCTATTTTAACAACACCAGAAAATCCAACAGCAACAAACTGGAGTGCATCAGAAAGGCAGCAGCAAGGGTCATCAAGAAGGACATCACCCCAGCCTCCAGTTTCTACGAGAAGAGCTGCCTGAAGAAGATGACAAAGATTATGAAGGAAGACACCCACCCCCTCCATCCTGTGCTGACCCAGTGTGTGTCCAAGCGAGAGGTCAGCAGTCGTCTTCTGTCCATAAGAAGCAGAACCAACCGCTTCAGGGACTCCTTCCTGCCCACAGCCGTCAGACTTTTTAACTGTCAACACCAGTGACTGCAACACCTGTGAAGAACTGCACTCCCGCCTGCATTGAGAGAGAGAGAGATTGTGTGTTTGTGTGTGTGTGTGGGAGGGGGGGTGAGTAGGTGGGTGCTGAGAGAGTGTGTGAGTGTGAGGGTGAATGAACAAATGTATATATTCGTATAAAAAATAGGGGTGGACTATCCAACAGGCCCTTTTGTAACCCTTGCCAGCAAACTAGTCAGCAGAGTGAGAGAGAACAGCGAGCGAGCGAGAGAGAGAGAGAAAAAAAAAAATGCTGTTGACACCCCTTCCCACCAAGTCTCCTCTTTGGAAGTGTGTGTGGATTGTATTCATTCGTCTTGTTGACTTCTTCCAATTTGATTTTCTTGATTTTATATTCAATTTTCTTTTGCTTTGTTTGTTTTATTCTGGTTTGGTTGAGTTATTATTGCTTTTTCTCAGTTTTCTGTTTGTTGGGAGAATTGTGTTGTTGTTGTTTGTTCTGTTTGCTTGTTTGTTTTTTGGGGGAGTTGGGTTTTTATTTATTTTCTTCTTTTCTTTTATTCTATTTTATTTACTTGTGTGGGTTTTTTTTGTTTTTTTTTTTTATTGATTTCTTCTTCATTTTTTTTGTTTTTGTTTTTGTTTTTGTATTTATTAGAGGGTTGTTGTTCTTGTGCGATTTTTTTTTTACATATTTTTTTGTTGTTTAGGGGGTTGTTTGTTTTTGCCTTTTTGATTTGTGTGTGTATGTGCTTTGGTTTTTGTTTGGTTTGGTTTGTTTTGGGTTTTTTTGGTTTTGTTTTGTTTTTGTTTTTTTTTGTTTTGTTTGTGTGTTTTTGTTGTTGTTGTTTTTGTTTTGTTTTGTTTTTTGTTTTTTCGTGTTTTTTGTGTTTTTTTTTTGGTTTTGTTTTGTTTTTGTTTTTTGCTAAAAATTTTTTTTTTTTTTTTTTTAAAGTTTTGTTCCCCCTTGACTGTGTGTGTGTGTGTGTGTGTGTGTGTGTGTGTGTGTGTGTGTGTGTGTGTGTGTGTGTGTGTGTGTATTTGTGTGTAAGTGTGTTTGTGTGTGTGTGTGTGTGTGTGTGTGTGTGTGGTGTGGTGTGGGTGGGGTGTGTGGGTGTGTGTTCCTTCTGAGAGTTGATTTAATGTTAGATTATTAATTGATACTGTCTTTTTTAAATTTTATTTTATTTATTTATTTATTTTTTTAAATTTACTTCTAATGGTGAAGAATGCCTGTCAAGGACATTGCAATCTCCAACCCAGGAGGGATCAGACCGTCTGGTTTGTGTGTGCTGTGACAGTTAATACTAATTAAAGGCTGTTTTCAGGTTGTGACATTGAACAGACTTGTGTGTATACACACCTGTATATGAACTACTCTTGCAGTGCTCAAAATTATCTTCATTCTTGCGCAACACAAGCCGAGACATTGTTGAATGCAAACATTCATTGGTGGGCAAGGCTAGCAGAAACATTGTGAATGTGAGCACTGTGTGGAATTCTTCCTGATTGTTGCTGAGGGACCTTGACAGTCCGTGGACAAAGCCTGTACAACTTTGGTGGTGGACATCAGTGATTCACCTAACTGTGGAGTGACGTGATAATCGACATCCTTGTGACAGTTATCACCAAATCACAAGTGAAACAAACAAGTCACCTTTAGAAGTGTGTGTGTTATTGGACCACCCACTGCCCATATACATTTTCTTGTTGTTGTTTTGTTTTGTTTGTTTTCTTCTCTTATATTGGCCATTTTATATTGTTGTTAATTTGATTGTGTCTGTGTGTCTTTTGAGTAACTATTGAAACCTTTTTTTTGTTTGTTTGTTTTTGTTTTTTTTTCTAATTGAGAGCCCCACTCCCATCCCCTAATTGAGTGCCCAACTCCCATCCCCTTTATTCCATCTAAAATAGATTTTTCACCTTTTCTGCTGCTACATTACGTTGTTGTTGCTTGGATTGGGTTATAGATCTATTTCTATATACACTGTATGTGTAGTTTTTGAGCAACTTGAAAGAAGTCTTTTTTCATTTTGTTTTCTTTCTTTCTTACATTTCATCCTTCCCCCTATTGAGTGCCCACTCCCCTTTATTCCTAATTATCTCTCATTGATGTTCACCCTTTTCCAGTTTGTACACACATTATCACATCGAGCAACTTAAAATTAGTCCTTTTTCACATTTTTTGTCTCTTACTTTCATCCTTACCCCTATTGAGTGCCCACTACCCTTTATTTTTATTCTTCTCTAATTAATTTTCACCTTTTCCTGTCTTAAGACATGTTATCACATCTCCAGCAAAAAACAACACAATTGATGCATTCAGGACACAACACGTGGCCCTCTAAGGAAGGCCTACGAATTTGCCACTTAAATATAAATCACGCAGTCAATAAAATTGAAGACATATCAACACTTATCAGAAATCATGGCAAACCATTTCACATACTAGGGCTATCTGAATCAAGACTCTCCAAGCACATAGTAGACACTGATTTATATATCCCAGGATATAAAATCATACGAAAGGATCCACAAAGGCAAAAAGAAACAGGAATCATCATATATATTAATGAATCTATAACATTCAAGCGTCTCCTTCATCTCAAACATTATGATGTAGAATCCATCTGGTTTGAAATCTCCATGAAAGGTTCACCACCTATTGCAATGGGATTCTGCTATAGGAATCCGGCAGAAAGAAAAAATTGGATAGACAAGTTTGACGAAATGATGAATGTAGTTCTATTAGAATCCAGGGAAGTAATACTGCTCGGTGATTTTAATATTGATCTAACAAAAGTAAATAATACATGGACGTAAATTACTAATTCTTTCAACCTTCACCAACTAGTTAGTTTACCCACGAGAGTCACACCAAATTCAAGTACAATAATTGATCACATCTATGTATCAAATCCCCAAAACATCATAGAAACATGTGTCCCTGTCTATAACTGCAGCGATCACTACCCAGTCTGTACTACATGGTCAAAAAAAGGAGCAAAAATTTCCAAACCTGACCATAAAAACATAACATATAGTTCTTTTGCAAAATTTAATGAACAGCTTTTCCTTCTCGATCTAAGTAACTCTATGCTCTCAGAAACATTAAACATTACTGATCCAGACTTGGCCATCGAATTCTGGATACAAACTTTCACTGAAATCTACAACAAACATGCTGCACTTAAAACCATAAGGGTCAAACATGTCCCCCAAACCGCCTTGGCTCACAAAAGAACTAGAAGAAGCATGCTATCTTAGAGATTTTAAAAAAAAAACATAAATATCATGAAGAGTCAAAAAGATTACGAAACGCCATAAACTCACAGAAACGTCGAGAAAAAAAGAAATATTTCCAAGATTTACTATCTTCCAAACAAAACTCAAAAATTATTTGGAGGGCCATAAATCAAATAACAAATAAACAATCATCTTCCAAATCAAATGTAATCAAAGATGTTACTGCTGAACAACTCAACAATCACTTCATAAACGTCTCAACTAACGTTGTTAACAATGATGATTCCAAATCCAATAACCTCAACAGATTAAGACAATACTGCCAAGACAAGCATATTCCCTAAAAACTTCACATACCATTCATTTCAGTTTTTGAGGTCTATAATTACTTAATTCACCTCAAACAATCAAGGACACGAGGTCTCGATGGAATAGACAGCAGAAATCTGAAACTGTCAGCTCCAGTTATCACAGACACCCTAACATATATATATAACCAATGTCTTGAAAATAACTATTTCCCCAATGCCTTCAAAACTGCTAAAGTAATCCCCATCCACAAATCTGGTGACACTTCAGATCCATCAAATTATAGGCCAATCTCTATTATATCCCTCCTTTCAAAACCCCTGGAAAAACATATAAATAAACACTTAGTCCATTACATAGACACTAACAACCTACTTCACCCTAATCAATCAGGATTCAGACAAAATCACTCATGTCATTCTGCACTGACTAGTCTCATAGACAATTGGCTATCACACACCAATGAAAACAAATTTTGTGGA
>JASPKP010000058.1:67500-72500 GCA_030674155.1 Stramonita haemastoma | reverse complement strand
ACTGCCCCCCCTCTACCCCCCCTTCTCCCTTCCCCCCTGCCTCTCCCAAACCTATTCCTTCACCCTCTGTGTGTGACAATAGGCCTAGCAGAAGTCAACCTGACCCACAGAAAGAAGCTGATGACCTCCACCTTTCAATCTACCCCTCTCTTCCTTCCCCCACAGAACAAGACCTACAAAATGAAAGTGTGTGTGTGTCTTCAGACACCACAGAACAAGACCTACATAAACAAAATGTGTGTGTGTTGACAGAGACAAGAGAGGAACAGACTACTGATCTTTCCCCTTCTTCCCCAGACAGCATAGCTAGTACTGCTTGCCAGACTAGTAGCAATGATTTAGTTTGTTGTCATGTTGAATGTGTGTCTGTGGAAAAATATGAAAAAGACACACAGGCCCTTAAAGCTGAGATCACTGCTTTGAGGTCTGTTCTACAACAAACAAAACAATATGTAAAAATAGAAATGGATTCTATTCATACTCAGCTTAATCATCTCCAACAATCTGCCCAAAAGCAATCAATGCCTAAACCCTCCCAGGTAAAACCAGCTACCCCATCACATTCAAAAAGGACTGATTCAAAACACTCACCTAGTGACTCACCTAGTGAACTCCCTTCCCAACCAACAAAAATCCCCATCCCAGAAACTGCCCGTGTTCAGTCCAAATCCCCCTCAGCCAGACAAATGGAAAGTGGTTACACCACCCCTGCAAAACATGGTAAACATGTGCAGCTCCCACCTGCTCACCCTCTGAATCACATAGCTCTAAACAGAAAAGCTACAACAATTTTGCTGGGTGACTCTGCCATTCAGGGTGTAAACCTTACCCGTGCTTGCCATCCTCGTAGTCACTCCCAAAAAGTGTGTATACAGGAGTTGACAGTTAACCAGCTGACAGATTGGCTTAGTCAGCAAACACCAAACCCGACTATGCAGCAAGTCACTGTACATGTTGGATTGACTGACTGCTTTCACCATTCTGCATCAGCAAAGGATGGCATCAGCACTGACACATGGCAAAAACTGCTCAGTCAGTGCCATCATATGTTCCCAGAGGCTACTATCAGAGCCTCTACCATAATACCTGCTAAAGGCAGACATGCCCTTAATGCTGTCATAAGCCCAAGCAACAAGAATTTGCAATCAGCGTGTGCCACCTTAGAAAGCAAAGTAGAGTGCATTGACAATGGTGCTGTGTTTCAGACAACAAATGGAGCACCCCGGTTAGCACTATACAGAGATGCCTTCTATCCTTCAAAGAAAGGCACAGCTAGATTAGCCCTCAACTTGTTTCCTCAACCCCAAAGTAGAAATAGTAGTGTGAGAGACAACCAAAGCTCTGATGTACGACCAAAAAATCGTACATCCCTGTACCAAACCCCTCATCCCCATCCCCACTCCTCCCTACCAAAAAATCATCCTAATGACATGTCTAGGAGTAAACAGAAACTCCCTACAAATCACAAACCTCAACCCATTCCCAAAAAAAACTCTACTAACTGCCCCCACCAGCCCTCACAAGCCAGTGATCAGGAGTATCCTGAAGAGTTTCCTCCTCTTCCAACTTCAAAAAACCCCAAACTGGCATCAAAAATTCCCCCTACAGGCCCTTCTCCCTCATCCCCACCTCCCCAAAAGGATCATCATCCTACCTCCCTTCCTGCTTCCCGCAAAGAAGATGTCTTTCCATTCCACCCTTACCTGAATAACCAGCTCTTAGCTGAATATTTTAGGTCCCTCCCAATGGACAGGAGTGGATCCCCATACAGCCCCTCACCCACCACTCCCATGAACCCCCCTGATAGCAGAGAGAACCAAACGCAGAGTAACAAACCCTCCTTCCCTCCCTACCCTATGTTCTATCCTCCCCCTCCAAACTGGCCTTACTTCATGCCTCCTCCCTTCTACCCCACTTACATGAAACCCCCCACCCAAACATTTTAGCCTGCCATATTGACATGGGTAGGTGGGCAGGGTGTGTGTGTCTGCACATATATGTGCAGGTGTGTGTATGTAATAGTTTTATGTTTTATGTGTGTATGTCACAAGGTGAATATAATATTGTTGCCGTGGCCAATTGGATACCAAAGAAAAAAAAAAAAGAAAAAGAAAAAAGAAAACCAAATCTATACAGACTGTCATAAAAAGGAAGAAATTCAACAAACTCTATGGACTGTGTTCTTTGAAATCCTCGAAAACACAAAAAAAGAAAAAGAAAAGAAAAAAAAAACACACAAACAAACTGGACAGTGTTCATGTGAAGTAGCCCTCTGTTGTTCTACAAAGTAACTGGAATAAGAGGCCAACAACAAAGTAGGCCAGTGTTGACTGTTGCTGTGACTTTGCAAAACAAACAAAAGACGGGTTTATGCGAATTTGGTTTTTAACCATCAACAAGACAACACAAACACTGAACTGTGAACTTGAATTTGTTGTGAATACGAAAGTGCTCAGTGGATATAAGTAACCATTGAAAGACAGTATTAAGTGGTTAATCCTTAGTGGTTATAAATAACCATTGAAAGACAATCTCCCCTTTATATTCATTTTGTTTTGATTGTTGCTTTCTCCCTTTTCCTCTTATTGTGGTTTGATTTGCTTTATGGTTGATTTGGTTTGTATTAAGTTACACTTATATTCTGTAATTCTCTACTGTAATTGTGGTTTGACTTGCTTTGTGGTTTGATTGTGGTTTGATTCTCTACTATAATTGTGGTTTGATTTGCTTTGTGGTTGATTTGCTTTGCATTAAGTTACACATATCTACTGTAATTCTCTACTGTATTTGCGTTTCAATTTTCCTTTTATTGCAGTTTGATTTGTTTTGTATTAAGTTACACATATATACTGTAACTCTTTGTTCTGTACTACCTAAAGTGTTGAACTGTAGTTAATTGTTTATGTAATTTTGCTTATCTAAGCCATTGTTTTCAAACTAGCATTTGTGAGGTTTTTATTGTTATTATTGTTTTGATTTGGTTTTTAAAAAAAAAATTTTGTAGATCATTTCCATAATTTTCCCAGCATGGTTATATCATCAAATAACTGGCCAAGAAAAGATGGACTACGCATTGGACACTTGAATGTAAATAGTATTCTAAACAAAATATCTGATGTACAGACTCTATTATACAATTCTGATAAACCATTTCATGTATTTGGATTCACTGAATCCAGACTTTCAAACAATGTACCGGATACAGATGTTATAATTCCCGGCTACAAACTCATACGCAAAGATCCAGTATCCCCCAAGTCCACTGGCATGCTTGTATATATCAGTGAAGCAATAAACTATAAAAGAATTCAAAATCTAGAAAATCATCAGGTTGAGTCAATATGGATAGAAATCAAACTAAAACGAAATAAACCTATCAGAGTAGGATTTATTTACAGAAACCCATCTGAAAGAATAGATTGGACAGACAGATTTTCCACAATGATGGACTCGGCATTTCTCGATACCACAGAAACACTAGTGTTTGGTGATTTCAATATAGATTTACTTAAACCCCAACCTTCATGGGTAAACAAATTAGACACATACAACCTTACACAAATTGTAGATACACCAACACGCATAACATCTACCAGTAAAACACTTATTGATCATATTTACATAACTGATAAACAAAACATCAAGGAATTATGTATTCCTATCTATGGCTGTAGTGACCATATTCCTATATGTGTAACATGGGATAGGAAAGGTACACAAATCCCAAAAGTAGGTCACAAAGAAATTACATACCGATCTTTTGCAAAATTCAATGAAAACCATTTTATAAATGATTTGTTAACTTCTTCACTAAACAATGTTTACAACTTGACAGATCCCGAAGAAGCCTTGACCCTCTGGCTTGAAACTTTTATATCTATATATAATAAACATGCTCCCTTTAAAACCCACAGAGTAAGGCATAAAGTACAACCTGAGTGGATAACAAAGGAAATTTTATCTGAAGCACAGCATCGAGATAACTTGTTAAAGGCAGGAAAATTTGATGAATACAAGGCACAAAGAAACAAAGTAAATTCCTTGAAGCGAGCATGTAAACAAAAATACTTTCAAAATCTTACTTCTTCCAAACAAAATTCAAGATCAATGTGGAAAGCTATCAACCAGCTAACTAATAAATCTTCCTCACCTTCCACTATTCAGAATATTTCTCCTGATTACCTAAATAGCTATTTTACCACCATGCCAGACTCATTGATAAAACAGAATAATGCTACACAAAACTCCCTAGAAAAACTAAAAACCTTTTGTGGATCCAAAAATATCAAATCAGCTTTGAAAATACCACCATTGAACATAACTGAAGTTTACCAATCCCTACAACGCTTAAAACAAACAAAAAGTCAAGGTCCAGATGGTGTGGATGGAAAAATTCTCAAAATGGCAGCTCCCTTTATAACTGAGACGCTCACTTATGTTTATAACTTGTGTATTGGAAAATGTCACTTCCCATCACAATTCAAACTGGCCAAAGTAATTCCTTTTCATAAATCTGGTGACTCTTCAAAACCATGTAATTACAGGCCAATATCAGTTTTATCAATTATATCCAAACCACTTGAAAAACATATACACAAACACCTTAGCAATCATTTAGAACATTATAGTCTTTTAATTGATAACCAATCAGGATTCAGGAAAAATCATTCTTGCCACACAGCTCTTACTAACATTGTAGATTCTTGGCACAACAGTATAAATGATAACAAATATTGTGGAACCCTTTTTGTTGACTTTGCTAAGGCGTTTGATGTAATAGACCATGAACTACTATGCCGAAAACTAATGCTATATGGCATATCTGATAATGGTCTGAAGTTAATCAAATCATTCCTGCATAATAGACAACAATATATTTCAATCAATAACATTAAATCATCTACACTACCAGTAAAATATGGGATACCACAAGGGTCTGTTCTAGGTCCACTTTTATTCTCTATATATGTTAACGACCTTCCACTCTACATTAAAGAATC
>JASPKP010000058.1:57500-62500 GCA_030674155.1 Stramonita haemastoma | reverse complement strand
CCAACAGAAGTAAGTGATCTGATGAAGACAATTATGCAGAACATACAACAACAGTTCTCAGAACAAACCAGTGTGATCAGAAACGACTTGGGAGAAATAAAGAATGAATTAATCCAAGTGAAACAACAGTGTGAAGAAATAAATGTGAGATGTGACAGACTGGAAAAAGACCACAGAAAGCTGGCAGAAACAGTGACAGACATGACAGGAGATATCTACCAATTGTTCGAAGAAAGGAATGAAGACAGAGAGGAGGTCCAACAACTGTCTGACACCATCAAAGACCTGAAGACAGAAGTAGAGCAATTGAAAACAGACACTGACAGATTGGAAAATTTCTCACGAAGGGACAATCTGCGGCTTTTCGGGATACCACAACGTGCTGCAGCCGAATCCCATGAATCATGTGCGCAGTCAGTCATCGACATGCTCAACAGTGTGGATGATCAGAGGTCCTGGGCTGTGGATGACATTGCTCGGGCACATCGCACAGGTCAGGCACGATACGGACAGCCCAGGCCGATGATTGCAAAGTTTAGTCGGTGGAAAGATAAAATGTCCATCCTGACAAACAAAGACCTGAGGCAGAAGCTACAAGACAGAGGTGTCAGGGTGGCCAACGACCTGACCAGGGCACAGGCGCAGATGGTGGCTGCAGCACGCAGGGAGGGGAAGAGAGCCTACTTCCACAGGGGGAAGATGGTGATCGGGCCCAGCCTTCCAGACCCCCGGTCCTACGCAGAGGTGGTGGAGAGTGGGGGTGCACAGCAGTCCTCCATCCCTGTCCCCTCCTCACAGCCCAGTCAACGTGGGGATTCCCCTTTCCTCACCAGCAGAGGGGGTGTGACGTCAGAGGGACGCACCACGCCTGGCAGCCGACAGACGACCACGAGTGGCAGGCCCCCTTCTCCCTCCTCCTCTCCCTCCGGGGCACGTGCAACACGGGACCAGCACGGGCGTGACGTCACCGAAGGCAGTGCGAGCGGGCGTTACCGAAGCAACCACGGGGCGACTACACGAGGCGAACGACACAGTTCAGCGACGGTTGGCGGGGATTCCCCTCGCTATGACGTGGCGGGGTCTTCCGGCAGTGACGAGCGTGCTGCACGTGACAGGCCTCTGTCATACCAGCAGACGGGTATGCCGGCTTTCCTGGGAAACCCGCCGCGCAAGTCGTCTGCTCGCGGCAAAGTGGCGAGTGAGAACTGTCGCAGGAGTCAGCGCCCCAGCAGCCTACGGAAGAGCTAGGACAGGCCCGGCCATCCAAGTCAACTGACGTTTTTGAATTATAATGTTGAAAATTTGTATAATAAATTAAAGGATGTCACATTCATGAACTATGTAAATAATTTTGATTTTGTTTGCCTTACAGAGACGTTCCTTGACCACACTTTTGATTACAGTGGTATTTTTCATGAGTATCTAAAGTTTCATGTTCCTGCAAAAAAACTTTCCCATCATGGAAGAAATTCTGGAGGAGTGGTTTTGTTAGTGAAAAAGTCTTTAGAAAATTATGTAGAAGAAATCAAAATAGAGTGTGACAACACTATTGCCATAAGAATAAATAAATGTATTTTCAATTTAGATAAAGATCTTATTCTGATAGCATGTTACATTGTACCAGAGGGTGGTCCTATCTATAATGAAAAAATAATTAAGGATGGTATTGTATTACTAGAGGAAGCGTTGTTGCATTATTTTCAAAAAGACGATTTTCATTTTATGATTGTAGGAGATTTAAATGCTAGAACAGGTCATGAACAAGCCGACCTTGAAATTATGTCTAATTATTGTGATGATGTTGAGTATGATAGTATGGATGATGAACTTCATGTGCGTTCTTCCAAGGATGATACGATAAATAATTTTGGCAGGTCCTTGCTAGATTTATGCTTTTTGTTTGATATGATTATTTTGAATGGTTGTTGTAAGGGAGATAATCAAGGGGAATATACATTTGTATCTCCTAATGGTTGCAGTGTTATCGATTATGTTCTTGTACCTAGTCATTTATTGTCAAGTTTCGATTTGTGTATTGGAGATTGTATTGATTCATGGCACCTTCCAGTTGAAACAACGTGGAAAAGTGATAGTGATTGTACTAGAACTGAAATTAGAGAGCAAAAAAACACAGAAAAAATTATATGGTCAGAAGATTTTACAGAAATATACAAAAAAGAACTTGATAGTGCTGAATTCCAAGAATCCATACAGTCAGCTACTCAACTATTAAACACTGATATGAATGCAAGTTTAGATCACTTTGTTAGGGCATTATGTGGAGCTGCTACATGCATGGTTAGAACAATTAGTCAAAGGAGAAAAATGTGTAATGATTGGTTTGATGCTGAATGTGAACGAAAAAAACAAGAAGTTAAAAGATTATTAAAAAGATTTCAACGTTGTAAAACAATTAAGGATAAGACAGAAAAAAGAAAAATGTACACTACGGCAAGAAAAGAATACATCAATTTAAGGAAAACAAAAGAAAGAGAGTTTGATGAAAAGAGACTAGCAAGACTTAGAGACTCTTTTAATGACTCCAAAACGTTCTGGTCTGGTGTGAGATCAGTTAATCGTAAGTCTATAATACATAATGATATAACTATTGAACAGTGGCATGACCATTTCTTTAAGGTTTTCAATGACTTCAGTAGTGCAGGAGCACAAGAGCACATTGATAGGCTACAAGCAGATGATGAGGAGTTAGAGCCATTGTTCAATAATCCTATATTAGAGAGTGAAATTATTGCTGGCATAAGACATCTAAAAACGGGAAAAAGTGCTGGTCCTGATCAAATAATTGGAGAAATGCTTATATATGCAAACAGACATGTAATTACTTTTCTTGTACAGTTATTTAATCACCTGTTCGAAAAGGGTGCTTTCCCTTTAGAGTGGGCCAAATCTATAATTATACCAATTCATAAAAAAGGAGATATCAATAATGCTGATAACTATCGAGGTGTTGCTCTCACTAGTGTTTTGAGCAAACTCTATACTTACATTTTGAATAAAAGACTAACTAAATGGGCAGATAATGAAGAAAAAATAATTGAAGAACAAGCAGGTTTTAGAGCTAAGTACAGCACTGTTGATCATATATTTACTCTGTATTCTCTTGTGCAAAAGCATTTGCTTTCTAATAAAAAACTATTTGTTGCCTTTGTAGATTTTAGGAAGGCCTTCGATTCTGTAAATAGAAATATACTTTGGAATATATTACGCAAAAATGGAGTAAATGGTAAATTATATATGGCCCTTAGAGCTGTTTATAATTCAGTATTAGCCTGTGTGCGTGATGGAAATGAATATTCTGATTTTTTCGAATGCCCCAAGGGAGTGAAGCAGGGGTGTATCTTAAGCCCACAAATGTTCTCATTTTTTATAAATGAATTAGCTGTCGAACTGTCAAGGAAAGGTAAACACGGTATTCAGTTTATACCTGGAGCAGTAGAAGTGTTTTTGTTACTTTTTGCTGACGATATCATTCTTTTGTCTGAGACAGTCATAGGTTTACAAAATCAGTTAAATGTCTTAAAAGAGGAAGCAGATCGGTTGGATCTAAATGTAAATATGGATAAAACAAACATTATTGTTTTCAGAATGGGTGGGCATTTATCAGTACATGAAAAATGGTTCTATGGAAACGATGAAGTCAAAATAGTTAATACTTATAAATATTTAGGAATGGTATTTTCAACAAGGCTTAGTCTCAATTTTGCATGGCAGGAATCTTGTAAGAAGGGGAAAAAAGGTGTGATAGAAATACTTAAAACGCTACGAAAGCTTAACTCGATAGACAGTTCTTTATTCTGGAAGTTATTTGACACTCAAATAGAACCTTTGTTAACTTATGCTTCAGAAATATGGGGATTATATGTAAATCCACAAATGGAAAAAGTCCATACATTTGCTATGAAACGTTTTTTGAATGTACCAATTCACTCCTCTAATACTGTATTATATGGAGAGATGGGAAGATATCCTCTCTATATAAGAACTTTTGTAAAGTGTATTAAGTATTGGCTAAAGTTGTTGAAACTTCCACAGACTCGTTTGTGTAGACAAGCATATGATATGATGATTATACAGATGGACTTAGGTAAAGACAACTGGGTATATCAAATTAAAAAAGTTTTGTCAGAACATGGTTTTGGGATTGTATGGCTGTCTCAGGAAGTAGGTAATGAGCGCCAGTTTCTCTTAGAATTCAAAGATAGGCTCATTTGTTCCTTTAAACAAAACTGGCACTGGGACATGGAGAATAAAAGTAAATATAGTTGGTTCTTTTCGTTTAAATGTGCTTTCCAGACAGAAAAATATTTGAAAATAATTACCGATAAATGGCACAGGCTTAATTATGCTAGATTCAGACTAAGAACTCTGGGGTTTAATGCAAACAAGAGATGGTTCCAGCCTGAGACAGCCACGCAATTACCGTGTCCACTATGTGGTCACGGTGTTGATGATGAAATTCACTTTTTATTTCACTGTAAAGCATTTGAAACTCTACGTAACAAGCATGATTTCTTGTCTGTACAAGCAGCAGTCAGTCCAGATATAGTTTCTATCCTGTCGTCAGATAATGAATATGTTGTCAAATCTCTAGCGAAGTATATTGCAGAGGCACAGAAAATAAGACGAAGCCAAGTCGATACCAATTGTATTAATATGCCAAGACAAAATTAATTAATATCAAGAACAATATATGTTCTGAGCCAGATATTTTGGGTCGTTGATATAATTTGTAACATGAAATTTAAAAGGATGGTCGATTCCGAATTAGTATGTATTTTGTTGTCGTCGTTGTTGTTGTTTTCTTTCTTTGTATTTGATTTGCATTGGGATTATTGCCAATGTTATGATTAATTTATTATTGATGAGAGTATTTTTTTTCCACTAAACTGAATGTCATTTTTTATGTAAAAATTTACACAACAGATATCTGTATTACCTCCCTTGTCATAAGGCCAAAATGAGCAATGACAATAAACTGT
>JASPKP010000058.1:52500-55000 GCA_030674155.1 Stramonita haemastoma | reverse complement strand
TGGTTCTTTTCAAATTTCCAGTTTAAATTGATTGGGGCTAAGCCCAAGTCACCTGGTACCCCCCTGGACATGCTTAGTTCAAATCTATTGGCTGAGGACAGAAATAGTTGGGAAGAAGTAAGGGAAGCCAACAGTCGCTCAGCCATTCCCTGCAACAACCTGAAGACGGCAAGGCAAGACGTCGCAAACTGTCGGAGCCCTAACGATGTGACAAGCTAGTGCAGTAGCTACTTTTCTGGTTGAGCTGTAAGTGAAACATTTTTTTATTGCAATCTAGTTTTATTAGGGTGATAGTTGATTGATAAATAAATTTGATTGCCTATATTAACGGAATTTAATGATGGATTTGGTTCAGTGAAAGTGTGTGTAGTTGTTTCACACATGGAAGTTGGCCGGAATAGTAAGACTTTTATTAATTAATTGTGAGAGTTTAGATTTATTTTATCATTGGGTGTTTGAGCGTGTGTAGTTGTTTTAGGCATGGAAGTTGGCTGGAATAGTAAGATTTTTATTAATTAATTGTGAGAGTTTAGATTTATTTTACGATTGATTGGATGTTTATCAATTTGGTTTCGTGTTATTCTGAGACGAAGTTTATATAAATCACAGTGATCGCAGATAAATTAACGTGGACTAGTACGAAGTGATTGTGTTAAACTATTATGGTATAGTTTAATGTGTTAAACTATTATGGTATAGTTTAATCAGAATAGACAACGTTGAGTTGGAAACTGTGAAGGTTGTCTGGTTAGTCTGTTATTTGAAAGTAAGGACTAGCTTGGTCCTTGAGATAATTGTTCTACTACTGTAGAAGGGGTTTCAGCAACCTTGTTAAATGTGGATAGAGTAGCACTTACCCGAATTCTCTGTTTTGTTTCAGGCGTGTTTTAAATGTGGATAGTTACCTGAATTTTGTATTTGTTTCAGGTGTGTGTTGTTTTGTTATGGTAAATGAAACAATAAACGTGTTACCATAACACCCCTGCGTGGCCTCCATCAATACGTTTGAGATGTGGAGTGCCTGAGATCATCCTACAATCTTCCCCTTCCCCATATCTTCACCCCTTATTGTTGACAACAACCCTACGAACCTGTCTGTCTACATATATAATATATATATATATATATATATATATATATATATATATATATATATATATATATATATATATATAAGTAAAACACATAGCGAAAGTAAAACAACCAGCATATATGGTTCCCCAATATTTCGGCTTTTGCCTTCCTCAGGGGGTGTTTATTGCAATGACGTGATGGTATGACATATAAATAGATAGATAGATAGATAGATGGATAGATGGATAGATGGATAGATGGATAGATAGATAGATAGATAGATAGATAGACAGACAGATAGACAGATAGACAGACAGACATACAGATAGATAGATAGATAGATAGATAGATAGATAGATAGATAGATAGATAGATAGATAGATAGATAGATATTTAATGGAGGGTGGGGAATGGAGGGGGGGGGGAGCTGGACAGTTTCTGTCGTTTGTTAGGACAGGTGAATTCTGATGCTGTCAAAGTGACTGGCAAAGGTCATGTATGGTGCAAGACCCAGTGGACATTATTTTGTTCGCACTGGTGTTCCAAGCGGCTTTTTTGTTAGAGACTATGCTACACCACAAGCTTCCAAAACACTGAAAAAAAGAGCAACCCCCCCCCTCCCCTTTTTTAAAAGCCCAACACCAACACATCTGATTACAATAGATCTGATTAAAATGCAACTGATTACAACACATCTGATTTCAATACATCTGACTACAATACATCTGATTACAATACATCTGACGACAAAACATCTGAATATGATACATCTGAATACAATACATCTGATTACTATGCAACTGATTACGACACATCTGATTACAACACATCTCATTACAACACAACTGATTACAAAACATCTGATTACAACACAATTGATTACAGGACAGTGGATTACATGGAAACTGGCTGTGCACCCAGACTCAATGTGATTAAACACGACAACCTGTTCAGTGTAAAGGAGAGAACTGGAGGAGAGAGACTATGCCTATTATGTATTCTCTTTTTGACTGTTCCTGTTTTACACGTCCGCCTTCTCTGTACTGCACTGGTTGATAATTCTCATAAACACAAAGGTGTGAGTCAACGCCTAGTGTCTGCTACCTTCTTCACAAGACAAAGAGGGTGGTACGAAAACATGTCAAACCAAGCTCCTGTGCTCCAAGGGTTCAGAAATGACCCCTGTTCAGACTTGTTCCACCACAAGACAGTGCCCCCCCCCCCCTTCCCCTTCCCCCACCTGCCGTATTTGTAACCGCTCATTGACAAAACATCTCATTGACAAAACATCTCATTGACACAACATCTCATTGACACAACATCTCATTGACAAAACATCTCATTGACAAAACATCTCATTGACAAAACATCTCATTGACAAAACATCTTTGTCGGGAGAACAGACTGAGCTGGTAGATGAGAAGAA